>JAPEVG010000174.1:0-70988 GCA_029747595.1 Trametes cubensis
GAGCGACGGTAATCAGGGCAGTCTTGGAGAACATGACTATTGCTGATGCGAGGCTGAGGCTGAAGCTTAGAGCAGGGCGAGGTTCGAGAGCTGAGCTGGCTGACTGGAGAACAGGAGAACTCCTGATGAAGTTGAGGAAAGCGAACGAGATACCTTTTATACACTACCGGTAGGTTGAGTACCATGTGGATCGCTTTCTAGCCGTTGTAGCGAAGAGATAGGTCAGCTAGTGAGAACACGAGGTCTCCAGGGACATGACGGCAGTCCTGTTGCCTTCGGCCGGCGCCCACATTACCATCACTGAGCTATACATCTGAGGCCGCACTCTGTGTTGTTGTTGCCAGGTTGTGATGCACTTGTTCGCATTGTAGGAGATATTTCTCTGTGCAATTCTAACGGATTGAGATGTCATTGCCATCTATATGAATTTGCGTTTACACAAAACACTGAAGACACACGGGCTGTGAGTAAATGTATGGATACATCGACATCTACTGCATAAATGAACTTACTACCTTAGGCTCGCGTTACCGTCGCGCATGACCATTCGGTCGTCGGTGAACAATTGGAAGCGATACACCATCAATCTGCCGACGGGAACACAGAGCACTGCTCACGGCCGAGGATGAATCATCCAGCAGCCTAGTGCCCATCGTTCTGCGTTCGTGGGCTCGGCTTCGGAGCGGCAAGCGCGGCAACATTCGGTATGGATATTGGCGGTAAGGATTTTGACGATGAAGCGCTATCGGTGGTTGAGGACCATATGTTGTGAACGACACAGCCAAGGCTGTATCGTATGGTGACGATGCGTGATCTGCTTCTCGAGCCGCAACATTGGCAATAAGTCAGCGTCTGTCAGTGTTATGTGTATCCGAGCGTTGTCGCTCGCCGCAGTTCCATGATGTCGGACTGAACGCCTTCGACAAAGCGACAACTTCGCAAACATGAGAACGATGCCGAGATTGACATGTTGACGAAATCGGCCGGCCGAGTGCGAGAGAGACTTCGAGGTGCAGCGCATGTCACTGAGCAGCCACCTTGTAGCACAAACCATGAGACGGTGTGGTGCTTTTACTGCACGTATGGGTATTGTGTAGCGCAACCAGCAGCAAGTTCAAGTTCAAGTTGAGGAGTTGTGGACGAGTATAGGTGGCGCACGTGGTTGCCACGCGAAAGCGCTGGAGAATATGACGCGCCGTTGCGCCGCGCCTCCAGTCTGCCGTATACTCGACTCCCAGTCCTCTTTCTCACCCCCTCCGCCGTTCACCTTGCCCTTGTACCACCCTCGGGCTTACTCAACTACCGACATAGACAAGCCACCAAGTTAGAGGAAGGCCAGCCGCACGATGCACGCGACCAGGATCGCGCGTAGCGCGACGCGTTCAATGCGCATTATCGCGCTTCCGCTCACCCCGCCCTGCAAACCCATCAACGGCAAAGCGGCGGAGCACCTCACGTACTACCACTTTATTACGCCTCCAGATAACAGAAAGTCGACATGGTCCAAATGGATTGTCGCGAAGGCGTCCGACCTCTGGGCCGGGCTGGGAAAGGCCCCGGAGGGCAATTGGAAGGTGTGTCTCCCCTATGCATGGCAAAATGCGCTCTGCTTTTCGGCGGACCCATGCATTCTATATGAGAGAACAATAGCTGAGCTTGTTATAGCGTAGAGCTTTCTTGTACGGCGAACGGCTCGTGGACCGGTTAGACTTTGAAGAACTCGCGCTCAAGTCCCTCGACCCGTCTCTCGGCCCGCGACTCTCGAACATCGTCCACACCTCTTCCAAGAAGAAGGAAGAGACGACGGCAGTGGTGTGTACTCCCTGCTCTGCTCTCGCATACCGTGCCAATCCGTTGACGCAGTTGTCCCTTCGCAACATTGGTGATGATTAGCAAATACCTCTCATCTATCCACCCTCTGCCTGCACCTCGCCTCTCCCTCATATTCAGTCGCTCCTAGCTAGGCGTACCCCAAAACATAAGAAAGGGTTCTGGTTCTGGCTCGTGGTCTCGCCCATCACAGCGCCTTTTGCGCTCATCCGTATGTACTCCTCCTTGAATCGTCTAGGTCTCAGCCCTGACATCCTCGAAACACGCAGCGATCATCCCGAACTTTCCTTTCTTCTTCTGCGTCTGGCGTTCATGGTCGCACTATAGAGGTACCTCCTTCCACCCATTCGCGTATTCCGACGCGTCTAATCATCCGCTTGCAGCATACAAGGCCTCCCAGTACCTCGAAGGCTTCCTCAAGCAAGGCGCCATCATCCCCCAAACAAGCCCCGAGCTCGACGCAATCTACGCAAAATACGCACCCGCACTCCTCCCCGACGCCGACGCAGAGAAGCCTCCCCCACCCCCATCCGAGCACGCACGCGCCGCRAACAGCCCAACGCGTCAAGGCAGCGAAGCCTCATCCGAGCAAGCGCAGCAGGGCCCGCAGGAGGAGACCGCCGCGGCGAGCGCGTACGGCCCGCGGCTGCTTCTGACCAAGGAAGCCGTGCCAGAACTGCAGAAGCTGCTCGAGCTGCCCGAGGACTCGACGTTCGCCGCGGACGTGTACCGCGCGCTCGAGCAGGCGCGGCTGCGGCTCGAGGGCGGGCAGAAGGGTTAGACCCGCGGGCGACCGGCGGACGCTGCAGGACTCATCCATCCTGCCACCCCTCCACTCACCTTGTCGTCGTTCGGAATCTGATGGACTCTCGGAAGAACATACGTCGCGCGTTGACGCTGTGTAGTCCTGCATACATACTTAGACTTGTATAATGCCGCCGCGCGCACACCACATCTGCACGCGCAATGCTCACCGATCTCGGAGCGCATCTTATAGCACTCCAGTTTGCCAATATCCATCCTCGCAATAACGCACATGTTGCTGGTACATCGCGCGGGCGGAGCGCGCAAACATAGATTGTACAGAGCATATCATCCCAACGACAAACAGGACAAACAGGAGGGCCGAGCGTATGATAGGACAAAGCGTGCGACAAAGCTACAGAGGGTTAGAAATGGTGACGTGCGCGTTGATGACGGTTGAAAGTGTGTGTGCACGGAGAGTTGCTGTGAGGTGAGGTGGAGCCCATGAGTGGTGAGAGGAGATCTGTCGGACCGAGAGAGCTCAGAATCCAACAGCGCGACCGCGAAGGTAAGCGTGCATGCAGCACACATCGCAGGAGGACAACCAAGTTCGCGGCGCGTTCAACCCGCGTCGTCCTCCGCATCCTCGCCCTCCTCATCCCCTTCGTCCGCATACTCCTCGCCCTCCTCCTCATCGTCAAACTCGCTCTCCCCATCGTCCTCCTCCTCCCTATACCACACCACCCTCTCGAGCGGCTCGTCCCACCTCCACGGCTCYCGRCTCCCTGCRCCCCCCCTTGACCCTCTCCTCCTCCTCCCTCATCATCTCCTCGCGCCACCGCGCACTCCTCTCCTCCGCATCGCGCGCGAGCGCCTCCGAGTCGTCATCCCTTACGCTCTCGTCGATCTCCCATCTTCGTATCCGCCGCCCGTGCGCGTCCCGGAACGCCGCGAGCTGCGAGAGCTGCTTTCCCGACACGCCCGAAAGACGCACGCTCTCGAGGGCAGGGAGGATCGGGAGCTCACCGCCGYTCGCGCTTTCGCCATCTGTCGCGCGCTCTTTACCTTTTGCCTTTGCGCTCGCTCCATTCGCACCCTCCGCGCTTGTCCCATTGGGGCTTGATGACTCGCGCTCGGCAGGCACGCTCTCGAGCAGCACGTCGAACGCACCCTCGCTGAGCTGCGAAAAGTCGACCTCGAGCCGCTTGAGCTTTCTCGAGGCGACGAGGAGCGCGCGCCAGCTCTCCACACTACACCTCAGCGCAGACACGGACAGGCGCTCCAAGATGGGCAGTTTCGGCCCAGGGCTCGCTGGAGCTGCCGCACTGGAACCGTAGCCGTTCGGGAGCTTGACGCCACGATAGCGCGGGGGCGCGGCGAGGAAGTGGACAAAGGGCGTAAAGTCCTGATCCTCAAAGTCGAGGCCGAGGTGGAGGGAGCGCACGTTGGGGACGTCGAGCGTGCGGAAGAGGGCGACGAGGTAGTCGCTCTCGAGGTTGTTAAGCTGGACGTCGCGGAGGGCGGGGAGATGGATGGGCTCGACGGAGGGGGGCAAACGTGTGCCGGGTGGAATGGCGGCGTGGGGAGGGGGCGGCTCGGCCCCCCCACCAGTCGATGCCGTCAAAGACGGGGGAGGCAGGGGAGGGAGCGGCGCGAGGGCCGGAGAAGAGGAGGGAGAGGCGAGTAAGGTTTGGGGAGGAGTCGAGCATGGTGCGCCAGAGATCGAAGGGGATGCGGACGTTGTCCGAGTGAAGGGCGAACTCGACCGAGGAGAGGTTGCGGAGGAAGGGAGAGCGGGACCAGGGGAGGTTGACGCCCTGGAGGATGATGTGCTTGAGGGAGGGGAGTTCGCCGCCAAAGACGACGACGGGAGGGGGGCCGATGTGATTGAAGAGACGTTCAGAGGTGCGCCAGTTTTGGACGTGCCAGAGCTGGAGGGTCTCGAGGGCAGGAGCAGTACCACATGTGGAGAGGACCTTGCGGGCGAAAGTTTTGCACTCGAGATCGGCGACAATGAGGTGGAGTTCGCGCCAACGGTCGATGTGGGGGAGGACGACGTCGAATACGGGGAGAAACTCGTCGCGAAAGAGGAGGTCTTTGCGGAGCTGGTAGTCGTCCTCTGAGCAGGTGTCGACGTAGATGTCTATGGGAAGACGGCCATTACGGGAGAGATAGACTTCGCCTCTGGACATGTGGGTGCGTGTGCGAAAGTGGATAGTGGTCCAGAGGTATGGGGTGTGGAGGGCGACCTGCCTCCAATAGCGGCAGACATGGGAGACGAGGACCTCAAAGGTGGGGTCACCGCGGATCTGATCGTCTGGGATGGGGTCGGAGAGTACGCCGAGCTGGAAGATGCGGGTCAAGAGTTCTACGGGGAGGGAGTGGATGGGAGCCATGGATGCGTAAGAGAGGGGGATGGGCATAGAGACGGGAAGAGGAGATGAGGAGGGGGGAGGGGAGTGGGAGGGGAGTGGGAAGGAGAGGACGTCGGAGGATGAGAGGAGGGGGCGAAGACGATCCGCCCGAGTTCTGCTCTGGCCCTGTGGATTCCCATTAACGCACTGACAGCTTCCGAGCGCACTCTCTCACCTCGCTTCCACTCCCAGCCATGCCCATCTTTCTCTCTGGCCGCTCTGCGCGTCGCCCTTGCGTGTACGGGGAATATGTGAGCGAGGCGAGGGAGAGGAGAGAGAGAGGATGCGGGGTATGAGTTGTTCGTCGTTTACTTATCACCCCGATTCGGTCCACTCATCTCGATCCCTTCCCCCGCAATCTCAGATCCCATCACTCTCCCCCAGAATGGAAGGTCTCCTGGCCACGGCCCGTCCTCCGCCTCTCTCTCTCTTCGTTCACTCGAGCAGACGAAAGCTGCGTCGCCCACAGCCAGCCCTTTCCACCCGCTATCTATCTCGCATCCATCTGCATACCGTATACTGTCACCTCCAACTTCTCTCGTCCTCATTGCCACCCTTCCTCCGCCCCCATCATTTAATCCCCCCNGTGGCACACCATACGCGCTACCACCTTCCACCGCCCACCACGCCCCATCATATCTTCCCCTTCCACTTCCCACCTCTTCCTCTTTCCCTTTCTCCGAAGTATTCACGCTTCATCCGCCTTCATCCTTCTTCTAACGGCGTATCCTCTACTCGGATCCCTCACATCCCCCTCTTCGATTCAAATCCCTCCCTGCCGCCCGTTCCCTTCGTCTGGTTCTCGCGTCATACCCATTCTGTCATCCACAACCCCCTCGCCCCTGGGCCGCTGGCCGCCGCTGAGTTTCGTCCCCCNATCTCCTCTCCCCATCAGCCNTCTGATCCACCATCGCCCCCAGATTAAGATTCACCCCCGCCTTCAGCGATTCAGCGCCCACCATCTAGGCTCGTGAACCAGCCGTTCGGGTCGGACATACGATCAGCCGTCGCAAGCTCCTCAAGGATGTCCGAACGGCTGGTACAACTGGGCGTCGTTTTTGGCAGGGCGTCCGTATATGGTACCCGTGTGAAAACGTACTTAGTGATATTTCGCTTTCGCTGGCAACAGGCTTGACGCGAATCTCCTGTGAAGGGTCCACAACCGTGAATCAAGGCTTCAGTGTGCTTCGACTACGAATTCAGGAGCCGTGGTAGTGTGAACAGCGTCAGGAGGAGGGTGCAGAGTTACTGCAGCAGCTAAGTCATACATTGTTTACAATTTGAATATTCTACTCTGCCGTAAAGCAATTGTGCGATCGCACTGGCCACACCCACGGTGAGTTATTTCCTAACGCCCCCGAGATACATTTTCCCCGAAGTACGACCCTGGATACAATTGCATGATGGAGGTGCTGCAATGCGGCCACATAAGACTGAGCGCATGGCGGCGGTTCTGGCCGTACACGATGAGCCTGAGCTTGCTCGGTGCTCAAGAACGGTGAGATGCGGCCTCTAAGTGTGCCTTCATACAGTGAGTAGAGTGAATATACTTAGTTGAGGGACCCAGTACATCTGGACGAAGTTACCAGCAACTACTCTACGGTATGCGCTACTACGATTCTATTCAAGCGAGACACTCGCTGTATCATTCACCCTCATTCACCCCGCGGTTTGCACACATAGCAGGATGGCTGTTATCCAAGCGGGTAGGTCTCACGAGGCCGACCCGCAGCGGTCATGGTAGACCAAGACGATGAGTAAGTAGTGCCACTTCACGCCATGTCACTACTGCGAGGTCGTCCAATTTGAAAGACGACCACTCTCCTAAATTAATAACATATTTCATATCTGAACCTAAGAAGTAGTCTTGAGCTCTTCTAGACATTCGGAGGACAACAATATGGCTCGCAGTATGTCTTAGTAGCTCATATGTTCCAACCTCAGATGGCTCTGTGCGTTTTGTGCGTTTTGCGCGGCGCGCGCGAAAAAGGCGCCGACGCATTGATTTCGAGAATAGCTGTAATGCGTTGCATCCAGGCCTGGAAGTGAGTATACTTCTGAGAAATCCGTCTTGATTTTTTCTCACGATGGGGAAAGATCTGCTGAAGGCCATACCATGTCGCCAGTGAGCATCATGGGCGTGAGCTTGAACTCGGCGAAGAAGTCGGGACTCGGGAGGATGAGAGCCTGGTGGCAAACAGGCGCCCGCGGGTCAAGATGGACACCCGATTAGATCTTGTCGTCCCGAGCCTGCAGCCACACTTGGAATTGGCCTCATATTTCACGCCCGCCACCACTCTAGGAATCCCACCAACCGCTACGTCTCTCTCCAGTTCTTAAATCATCGCAAACATGTCGGCCACCATCTCGCTCAAAANTCGAGTTCGGGGGCGGCCTCGAGCTGCTCTTCTCCAACCAACGCTCACACCACGTTACCGTCCCCGCTTTCGTTCCTGCGTCCTCGGGCACCGCAAAGGCCACCGCACTGCCCGCAGGGGACGAAGACGGCGCGCCAAAGAGGCCGGTCGACTTGGCATACTTGATCTTTTGGCTAAGGGACAACTTGCTCAAGGAGCGGGAGGAGCTGTTCATCGAGAACGGGACAGTGTGAGTCTGCTCGCGCACCTACGTCGCTTTCGCGGATCCGGCGTTTTGTTTGGTTGACTGATGTGCGCTCGGTGTAGGCGGCCGGGCATCCTTGTGCTCGTGAACGATGCTGATTGGGAGCTCGAGGGCGAGGGCGAGTATCAGCTCAAGGACGGCGACGAGATCGTCTTCATCTCGACTCTGCACGGTGGTTAGCGAAGTCGGAAGCCGGGTACATCCGTCGTGAGGTTTATACCCTATCAGTATCCTTGGTCGTCGAACAGGTATATTGTCCAGACATCGAATAAGCTATCATTACTGAAGGCATCGTGTTTCCCAGAACAGCTACTCGATCACCGACCACGAATCACTTCGTCTTCGGTCAAGCCGGCTTGCAAGACAGGCCTAGGACCGTAGCATGACGTCCGTTCAGGGAACGCATCATGGCGATACCCTGGAACGATGGCAATTGGCTACACCCGGCCGAGCATTGCTACTACAGTACTGCTTCTGGCGACCCAATTAACATGTCTATTCGCATCGATATTCATTCTGAGCACGATACCATGCACGTCTTACCACACCCGCGCAGGCATCTGCCGGCCCTTGAACCGATCCTGATCTTTGAGGTCAAACGCTGGGTGCTGGATTACGGGAGGAGCTAATATACAGTAGCACACAGCGATGGCCGTCGTATCATGAGAGGGGAGATGCCTACATACTTTTGGAATGCCATCCTGACCGCACCCTACGCTCATAAGCTCGAAGTAGACGAGCCGTTCGCGCCAGACGCACTCCCCGATCCTCCCCTACCAAACCAGCCACCAAGCCATCCACCGCCCGACACACCACCACCACCGTGCGCCGCCGCCGCCGCCGCGTTTGCATGCACCTGCTCCTCGAGCTTCTCCAAGCGGTCCGCCTCCTCTGCGGCGCGCAGCCGGGCCTCGAAGGCAGCGCGCTCGAGGACGCGCTCGTTCTCCGCGGCCGCGGCGGCCTCCTTCTGGTGCTTCATCTGGCCGTACCACCATGAGCCGCCGACGACGGCGACGATGGTGAGGCCCTGCATTACGACGCGGACGCGGAGCCAGTGGTTCATCGAGGTGCTGTCGCGCCGGCGGAGCTTCGCCGCGGCGACGACGAGGGAGGCGGTGGTTAGGCCGGCGACTGAGAGAGGGGTGTGTTAGATCGTTGTGGGAGGATATGTGCTTATTAGGCGGGGGATACGATGTGGAGAGGACTCACGGACAGGCACGAACGGGTTCTCCTTGAACTTGCGCTCGAACTTGCCGCCCCATGTCTCGATAGGCATGCCGTTTGCGTCGAGCAGAACATTGGGGTCGACCACTGGTGATGTGCTCATAGTGTCTGAGAGGTTGAAGGAAACGACAAGTGGGGACAAGTCCGGGTTCAAGAGAAGCGGGCAGCAGGAGGCGACGTGGAGTAGGGCCGGAGTCTAATGACAGCAGATATTCGGAATGAGATGCTTTGGGCGCAGCCGTTTCGCCGAAGATACTCACAATAGCTAGCGTGGCCCCTAGTCGGCCAGCTGAGTCTAATGCAGAAGGGAGGGGTTTGACAAAGAGGCGACGGCGGCAGTAGACAAGAGCTGAATATCCGTGAGCACAAGTTCCTGGAGGACGCGGTCGTGCATCCGGAGCGCCCGACTAGCGCCCGTTGGACGACGCATAGATCTAGATCGGACTGGGTCATCTCGACTATCGCCGTCATCGAGACGCAGACGCAACAACTGCAGAGCTTCGAGTTGCCCTTGACTTCACGCCTCCATCTCTTGCAACTTTGTTCTTCTCCCCGCCAATGTCCTGTTGCATTGCTAGAGAACTGCGAACATGAACTTTATCTCATTGCCTCCGGAACTGTTGATCAATGTCCTGCTCCAATTGGACTATCTCAGTCTACTGCGCTGCCGTCAGGTGAGTGGGAACGTATGAACCACATGAGCGTCCCCGCATATTAAAGTTGGTGAACACAGGTATGCGGCCTTCTCAAGGACCTCATGGACAACGACGTTCGCCTCCAGTACACCGTAGAGCTCGCCGCCGCAGGCATGGAGGACGGCCCCCATAGTACCCTCGCTGCGGCAGAGCGACTGCGCATGCTCAAGGCGCGACAAGAAGCCATGGACAAACTCGCATGGACGTCGCGAGAAGAGATACCAATGCAGCAGGGAAGCGTTTGGGAGCTGTATGGTGGCGTCTTGGCGCAGGGAGTGGGCTCGCGCACGCTGGTCTTCAAGCAATTGCCCTCCGGTCTTCGGGGAATCGAAGGCAAGGAGTGGAGGATAGATGATGTTGGGGTGCATATACGCGACTTTGGTATGGATCCTGCCCAGGATTTGCTAGTCGTAATCGAAAATCGAGTGGAAGGGTAGGCGAACACACCTCTTGCGCGCGCATATATTGTACTAACCCAATACTAGCACCGGTATGACATGTTCCGTCCACCTCAAGTCCCTAACTACTGGCCAAAAGCACCCTGCCGCGGCCCAACCGGCAGTGTTGACGCACACTCCACATAGAGGACGTTACTCGTATACAATCCAGGTCGCGGAGGACTGCGTTGCAGTGCTGATGACAAGCAGCGACGAGGACCATTCCGAATTCCTCATCTGGAACTGGAAAACTGGACATCGCCGTCTCGTGAGTGAATAGACGTTTGATAACACCGTACAACCCAACTGAAATCGTCTCAGCACATCACGGGCGCCGACCTGTCGTCTTTTGCATTCTTGACTTCCCGACATGTACTTTTGACCTCGCTACCGACCATGGAGCTCGACAACAACAACGTCTTCCACGGGGACGACCCCCGACTGCTCGTCGTCGACCTCGAGCGCATGTCTGACCAGCAAGGAATCGAATTCAGCGACCTCGACTACCTTTGTGCATTCCACTACCCGCCGCTCAACGACAACTACGCGACTGTCTCCATGTCTGTCCGGTCCGATCCCGCACCCAACTGGACCCCAAACCCCGAACTCAAGGTGCCGTTCCACGTCGCGCGCCAGGACCGCCTCTTCGTGATCACCTTCTGGGTCGTCGAGGGGAACATGCACATCATCCCCTTCATCTCGCTCGTGCCGTCCTGGACCTTCCTCGACTGCATCAACAGCATGGCGCCCGGGGAGACGGGCCGCGTCTTCGAGTGGTCCGAGTGGGGTCCGAATGGTTCCCGGCTCATTCCAGCCCCGCCTACGCATACATCCGTGTGGGTCTGCTACGTGTACGGGATGACGTTCGCCATGTCGCTGCGGCAGGGCTCGCAGCGCGTCATCGTGACGCTCGACTTCAACCGGCTCGCGATCAACCGCGCGCAAGCAGAGCAGCAGGAGCAACAACAACAAGAGGGTGAAGGAGGCGAAGGGGCAGAGAGGCCGTCTNGGGACCGGAAGAAGGTGGTGCTGGCGGACGAAAGGCCGTTCCGCCCCGCGAACATCTTCAGCGAGGAGGTGCGGACGTCGCTGCCGCACATTATGCGCAAGACGAGCCCGTTTGGGGCGGAGGGCGAGGGCCACTTCGATGCGGTCATGATCAGCGAGGACTCGTTGGTCATGGTATCGAGCGTACGTCCGATTCGTACTTCTGCTCCTACACTGCTTGGGGTCATGCTCACCGCGTTCGTGTGCTTTTTCAGCCGTCTCATATTAGAAAGTATCGCGTCCTGACGTTTTGA
Organism: Trametes cubensis; assembly: GCA_029747595.1. Classification (NCBI taxonomy): domain Eukaryota; kingdom Fungi; phylum Basidiomycota; class Agaricomycetes; order Polyporales; family Polyporaceae; genus Trametes; species Trametes cubensis. Next base: position 11,268 of record JAPEVG010000174.1, read on the forward strand.
GGGGGCAAGTAGACGACCGGAAGAGTAGAAGAAACACTCTTGTATACTTACCTAGCAGGAACTTCATTTGTGCATGCTTCTTGACCGGCGGTGTCTCGTACGATGTGCACCGGTACAGGTATACATTCTGACTCTGGAGCCTGAGTGTTGTCATGAACAGCGTTACGCCGGTGAAGCTGGTGAAGCACAGGAGTTCGGCAACGTCAGAGGAAGCGACTTCGCGCCTATCAAATTTAGCCCCAACTTCAACTTTCAAGCGTGGCGCGGCACTGCCGTGCAACAGCCATCAATTGAAATGTGAGTCCAGCACTGACAATCGCGTGCAATCTCTTCTCGTCTCACTATCAGTTCTCCCAGTTTGTCGATCCGCTATTCCGAACACCTAGCACTTCTTAGCAGGGACACAGAAGTGCCAGAGAAATGTCATAGAAAGGGCCGTGAAGGACGACCTTGAAGGTGTCTCATAGGCGTGAGTACAGTCAGTGACGCATCATCAGCCGGCGACCATCGGGTGTGTACGAGGAATTTGAATCCGGCCTCCAAGGCACAGTAGGGCACAGTCCGAGGCATGCTGTTTTAAAGCACAGCCACACTTTGTGAAGACAAACGCATCAAAGCCGACGTATCCCAGTGGGCAGAGCAGGTGCCGCTATGAGGACGCCGTTCCTGACGATGACATATAAGAGCGACCTCCTGCTTTCCTTGACACACCTCCTTTCTCTCTTCTGTGCTCCCCAGCAGACCGCGCCCTTCGTGCTCTTCGTATTTTATTTGTTTTCTGGGCCTGCTGGGATAATCTTATTTCAAGCTACGGTATACTACTAAGCTATGATGGTGCGCGTGTCTCAACTCGCGTCCCTTCTCTCCGTTGCCACGTCTTTCTCTATTTGCGCTGCCGGGAAAGTCCCCTTCGGCTCCCTCGCTGCCGGCACATCGAACTCCAGCTCGAGTTCGAGTTCGAGTTCACCCAATTCCGACCACGCCGTGTCGGTCGTTCGCGCGCAAGGATCGACGGGGTTCAACTTCTCGCATGCTAAGAACGATGAATACACCGCGACGATCTACGTGAACGGCGTTCCCTTCCAAGTGCGTGTTTCCCGTGAGCGTTGGCTTGGGGGCGTTCGTTGACACGCGGTCTGCGTACGCAGGTCATCTTGGACACGGGGAGCTCAGATACGTGGATAGACCCGATGTCACAGGGCGTCTCGGAGCCCCCAGGGCTCTTCCATACCGGCTACAACTCTTCGACGTCCTACGTGTATGTATAATGGAGATATGTGATCTCTTTGCGTCTGTAACTGTGACTGAGGGCGCCGTACAGAGGCGGGACAACTTCCACGGGCCCTATTGTTTTGGCCGACGTCTCGTTCGGGGCGTACACCGTTAAGAACCAAGCGATTTGTATGTTCGCCGGATTCTCTTGTTCGTTGAGAATGTGTCGTTCATTAATATGGATCTATGCAGCCATCGCGTACAACGCGTCGCCAGATGCGACCTTGTACAATGGTCTCATTGGCTTAGCGGGGTGAGTGGAGTCGTGTCGTTGCTCAGCAGTTCTCGAGATCAAGACAACTGAACCATTTGTCATCAGTGCGCTGGGTAGTGAGATCTACTCGGCCCTCAAGAACACCTCCTGGGAGGATAACGCTGCCCCGGTTTTGTACAACGTACGTCCCCACTCATGATCCTGGCCCTGCGCGATCCCGGTTAATCGTGCCGTTCGTAGCTGTTCAAGCACGAGCCCGACTTGCCAAACTATACCGCCTTTCTAATGAGTCGCTCTGAGATCGGTGTATCCGACGGTGGTGTGCTCACAGTCTGTGCGTACAGTCTTCAGCACTTTCTCAGAATACGCCTGTGTGTGCCTGACCACCCCTACTTGCAGCCGAGGTCCTCTCGAACATGACCGAAATCCTCGACGCACCTCTCATCGAGAGCCCGGTAGCTGGACAATGGACGACCGTCATGGATGGCATCTACGTCAATGGCGATCTCCTCACTGGCTACTCGAACTTCACGGCGATCTACGAGAAGCACTTCAACATGACCATCGCTGACGGCGCGACTATCGCGACCTTCGACACCGGTACCGCGTCCAGTGAGTACGACCAGTGCCACGGTGCCGTTGAAATGTCGAGGAGGACGTTTGTATTGACTTGGGAACTCCGCAGTGCTCGCTCCGCCCGAATACGTCAAAGCGATCTACGGACGCGTCCCCGGAGCGGCGGTCAACGCGCAGTTCGCTGCCCTTAACAGGGTGGTTTATGACGTGCCTTGCAACACGAAGCTCAACATCAGCTTCTCAATCGGGTGAGCTCCTTTACACCCAGACGCTCCCATTTACGTGACGTTCAAGACTTTCATGTTCCAGCGGCCAGTTGTACCCGATGCATCCTGCGGACGGACTCGATGTGAACATGAATCCTGATGGCACGTTCTCCTGCATAGGTTCCATTCTGGGGGGCGCGAGCTCGACCGAAGGTACGTGGACCTTTCCTCGTTCGTGAAGATATACCCCGCCGGCTGACGCATCGGCCGGTCACGCTTTCAGACTTCTTGCTGGGCGACTCCTTCCTGCGCAACTTCTACCAGCTCTACGACTACGGCGGGACTGACGCGCTGCTCTCGAAGCCTGGCGTCCGTCTCCTTCCTGTAGGTGGCCCTTCCTATCAATTGTAGCCTCCTCTGTGCAGAATTGGTCGATGTTGACGTTCATGACTTCTATAGCTCGCCGACCAAGCTCAAGGATGGGCCGAAGCTGACGCGATGAACCTTGCTCGCGTGCTCGCCTTCGAGCGTGATTACCAGTCGACCGTCTCGGCGACACAGAGCGCTACCGCAACCGCTCGCCCTTTCTGGACCGGCAGCGACGNCCCTGCAGCTCTGACAAGCGCGCAGGAGAGCTCAACTCCACCCGCGTCGGCTGCGTCGGTGACAGCCAGCCCCTCAGCTATCGCCACCAGCAGCTCAGATCAGGTTGCCGATGCGCAGGGCGACGTCCGCCTCGCTGGCGCGCTCTCAGAGGACGGCGACGACGCGTCGAAACCCGTCGACTTCTCGACGCTCACGCGCAACTCGTACATCATTCTCGGGCTTCTCGCAGCCGTCCTCGTCATGCTCATTGCCGTTGTCGCTCTCGTCACGAAGGCGAACCGGGCGAACAAGGGATATCGCGCAGTGCCGGTCACGACGTTTGGCGGACGCCTGAAGGCGCACAGTGGCGACTCGGAGGTGTACTCTACCCCTTATGACAGCGGGGCGTGAGTAGGATCTAGTCGTGTATTTTTATTGTGCCTCGTTGGACATTCTGCTACCATGGACGCACTCGAGCTGACACCTTGGAGTCGCGGGTATCTTATTTCTGCTAGTCGCATTATTTACATACCACTCTCGTTCTCTGTTGCTGTCGGAATCCATCGCTTTTTTTTTATCTCATTTTGTGTCATGTTAAGAAGTCAATAAGCATGGACGATGGCCGTTGCACCTACGAAGCGAGCGCAGCTGTCAGTAGCCTAGTGCCAGATTCGGGGTTTGCCTCTAGCGATAGATCTTGTAGGAGAATTGGTCTTCGGGCTGCGATTCGGGATCGTGGCATACGTGTAAAACATCATGTGCTTGCTGGGAATGTTTGTGAAGTATTTGTTCTGTGCATGCCTACAGCTTGTATAGAGGACGCGATGAGTGACGTTGCGAACAAAAGATCACAATTACATTATCTCAAAGATTGGCAGTACTTCGTCGACCTTCGATTATGGCCTTGACGATTGGCGCAGTCGTTTTCCTCGTAGCATCCACGTTCTTCTGTTTCCAGATGCGCGTGCGGAAGCCTGGCCCGAAGCCCTTGTGCACGCCAAAGTCGGGGAACGTCTTCCTCTTCAGCTGGAGCTCCTCGCACTCGTCGAGCGCGTCAAAGAGGGCCTTCGCGAGGTCCTCGTCGCCGCGCACCACGTACATCTGCTCCCTGCGATGCTTGCCCCTCCCGCTCTTCCCGATCTTCTCGGACCGGAAGGACGTCAAGATGCCGAGCACGATGAGCCCGCGCTCCGTCATGAAGCGTTCCGTGTGCGACCAGAAGTCGTGGTGCCGAGGGAGCCATGACTTGAAGCCGATGGGAACGGAGGAGAGCCCGACGAGGATTTCGCGAGGGGGTGTCGTTGCAGGGGTCAAGGCATATTCCTTGTAGTCTCTGCGGAGCAAATCGAGTGTGTTTAGATGAGCCACCGACGCCTTCTTCTCTTGCAAGGTTGTGTGGAGGGTTTGCAGGCCTGGATCGTTCTCGGGCGAGGACTGCGCGAGACTGGTAATGGCTGCACGCTCCTGCAAGGAAGAAGCGATGGGCGCAAGGAACGACGCTGCACGACGGTCTGCTTCTTCCGCTTTCCCTCCAGGCTTAAGTCCGCCAGTGTCGATCAGGATACTGCACAGAAGGAGCGCTGCGAGCTCTGGCGTCATGTGGTCGCGGTGTTCCTCGAACAAGCAGGCTACTAGAGATGAGCAGCTACCAGTGGGCACGACTACTATCCGCGGGTCCGCAGTTTCCTTGTACAAGCCCTCGTCCTCGTGATGATCGACGACCGCAACGACGCGGCACTCCGGGTTGTCGCGCGAGAACCGGGGGTGAAGGCGATTGTGGTCCACTAGTGCAAATTTGGAGGATGGGAATGCGTCGGGTGCGGGGACGTCATCGATGCAGAGGATGTCTGTGTCCGGGTTGAGCTTGACGAGCTCGAATGCATGCAGGTTCTCCGCGCGCAGATGGAGGTCGGCGCGAGGTGTCTGTGTCAAGGGTACCGCTGCGGCGTCATTCACTTTAGACATATACCACGCGAATGCGATCGCGCTCGCAATCGAATCAAGATCTGTTGAAAGATCAGAATGAGCTGCTGCTGAATACAACACAACGGTCGTGCGAGGATGCTCGACCTACCCCCAGCCTCATTGCCCATCACCACGGTCCAGTCTCGCGCATTGCCACTTTTGACTGCATCTAGATACGCGGCCTTGCTTTGCCTAAGGAACTCCACTAGCGAGGAGGTTTGCTGAGACGCCATGGTTGCCGATAAGTAACAGCCTGAACGGATAGTCTTGGGGCGGACGGTCTATTGACTTATGTTGAGCATGCAACGATGTCTTGCTGTATCAGTGTTCAATCCCTCACATGTTTTGCAAGGTGAATAGAAGAGCTGTGATGGATGTAGGTGAGGTACTTGTGGGAGCGTAATGGTGGTGCGCGACCAAGAGAGAAGAAGCGCATGAAGTCATCCCAAGCGCTCGCAGGCAGGATCCTTGGTGCTTGAACGTTGAACGTCCGTGTCGCGTGTACCATCAAGTACAGTGTGTATGAGATATATACTCCTATTCGATCTTCATGCGTATACAACAGCAAATACAACATATGCGATCCGAAAGTCCTTCTCACCCTAGAATGACAGCACGACAGAAGTACTAGTGATGGTCCAGCGATACAGGTAATCAACAACCTCAAACAGTAAACAGAAGTCCGCTCGCGCGTGCATAACCTCGAAGGACGCGAAACGGAGAAATCAGAGAGTGAAACAAGTCCGCATCTGAGAAAGCGTCATAATTCGTATGTCACCGCCGCCAGATGAGCCTCTGCGTCATACGAGTCGTCGACCGTCAGCGAGAGCCGCTCGTGCCGAAGCATCTCCAGGAAGTCGGCCGGATGACGGGTCTTATGTACCCGCGCGGTGGGTACAGAGTATCCGTGCGCAAGTGCGCCGAGTTCCCTCACCATGCGGATCGCTGAAGGCAAGGTGTCAGGCGTTTTTCAACTCTCTACTGTGGATAGAGGATGAGCAGCTTACGTGGGCACCGCTGTTCCTGGACCGCTTTCCAATCTCTATGTGCGTCATACATCGTCAGTTGTGTGGTCCACAGCCAAACAAGGGATCAGGAGGGGCACCCACACTGCCTGCAGGAAAGGAAGCTGCGTTATCGCAGGGAACATCGGCCTCATCGAGGCGTCCGGCTGAAGGAGCTGCAGATGGATGGAGATGAGATTGGCATAATGGAACGGCAGCAGTAGAACGCACCGCTTTGATGAAGGCTCGAAGCTCGATGGATGTGCCATGGTCCTGCAACCTCTGTTGGATGCCGCCCAGCTTCAAGCCGAGCGGGGTCTCTGGGTCGGTACCAGGAAGGTAAGCCTAGGACAACCGGATGGCAGTCAGAATCGATCAATCTAAGCAGCAATAGCACTCACGTCATCCATGAGGAGCGAAACCAAAGTGGTCCCCAACGACCAGTAGTCCACCGCCTGTGTGTGCGTGGTCTCCGAGTCCTCATCGCAAAGGAGCTCCGGCGCCGCAAACGGGACCGTCATCACCGCATTCGCCCCATGTGGCTCGCGCGTGATGAGCTTGTCACGGTCGAGGAACTGCGCCCCTCCGAAGTCCGAGATCACACAATGACCCTCAGAGGTGACCAAGATGTTCTGGGGTTTCAGGTCATGGTGGACGATCCCCAGCTTGTGGAGGTGATTCAGCCCCAAGATCTGCCACACAAGATCAGATTGCTTGCGCCGAGATCATGTACATGGCACTCACCACTTCCGCACAGACAAGGGCAAGGGCGTGCTCGGATAGACGGTACTCGTAGCAGCTCAGATCCCCGCCGCTACAGAACTCCGTCAGGATGTGCAGGTAGCCGGCCGACGAGCGCCAAGCCCAGTGGGCCCCGTACACGTACGGGCGCAAGAGGAATGGGGATGGGTCTGCATCCTCCGCGATCTTCGCCAGAGCCTTGAGTTCGTTGACAACTCCGCGGCATGACGGTTTTGACATGCCGCGGGAGTAGTGGACGACCTTCAGGGCGCACTGCGCCCCGCGAGCGACGTCGTACACCAGTAATACGGTGCCGAAGCCACCCTGTCCGAGCACGCCCCCGGTGATCCATTTGGCCTCGCTCGGCGGTGGAACGCGCTTCCTGTTGACCTGCAAGACATCCCAATAGCTTTCGCGCGGAGAGGTGGCCTTCGCGATATTGCGATACAAGCTCGGCGTCACACCAATCTTGCGACGCTTGGCTGGAATAGCCTGGAGACCGGAACCGAGCGTTCGCTTGGCTTTGGGCGGAATGCCGGGAAGATCATCTGGCTGCTCAGGATGAATCTCTGCCTGTACAGACACAGGCGTCCGTGGTCCGGCCACGACGTTGACCCTCCTCTCCCGGTCCACCGCCCGTTCCAGCTCTTCAACGGTTGGGTATTGTCGCATACACTCAAGCACATCGAGATCAATCGGTGGTGGCCGCNGGGGGACATGTGGGGCGCGGTCGCCGAGAAGGCTCGATAGGATGCGGCGGGAAGTCAGCGAGTGACTTGGGCGGAGGGTTGAGTGCTAGTTGACTACGCAGCACATCGCGTCGCGCCTCCGCGCTGGACTCCTTCGGCCTCAACAGATCGGCAACCTTCTTGATAATCGGTGTAGGGCTTTGTAGCATCTTGGATCCCTTACGGATCAGAAAGGACGCCTTCCGTGTCCTTTGAGGTTCCGCGGACTGTGAGGGCGGCTGCGCATAGATGTTCACGGTCTCGTCGTAGACGCGACCTTGACGTCGAGAATCCACCGGTCTTGCAGGTGGCGAAAGAAGTACCACCGCGGAATCGCCCCGTTGAGAGCCTCCACACGAACCTTGCGACTGACCGGAGGTGGAACACGGATCCACATGTTCTACCCTTCTTGTGTGTGCGGGCCGCAACCCAGCGCCCCCGTCTACATCTCTTTCGCCGGTCTTTACCGCACCTCGGGCGAATGGGTTCATGAACATAGGCCGCGACATAGTGGGTTCAAATCGGTTCTGGAAGATAGATCGATACCAAAGCCGACGTAAGTCATGTTAGCCACAACAGAGAGCATGCTCGATGGACATACACGAGAGATGGAGGGGGCAGACGCGATGGCAAGGGTGGACGAAGAGACGATAAGATGGATGCGAATGGGCAATATATACGCTCACGATTCAACTTTTTGTGGCCTGCATAGCGCAAAGGACCATTTCGGAGGACTGATGCAGAACAGCCGATCGTGGCCTCCATGGGCCACAGACAAAGCTCACGGACGAGGCAACAAAGCAGCAAAGTCCTCGAGGACGTGCCACTTCAATTACGCGCGCCCTGCCCTCACTAAGCTTTTATTCCTGCAGTGATGCCCAGGCACTGGAACAGATCTGTAGAGGAGTCGCACTTGAAGCATGCTCGATTCTTTGTTTGATGAGGGGAGTAGAGCTCAGAAATACCGCTAGGATGTGAGACATGCGCCAGGCTTTGTGCAACCGGCACCCTTGCGTGTCAGTACGTGTTCGATGCTTGAACGCAAAGCGAGAAGGGTGTGCAAATTCATGGAGAAGATGACAGCGTTCTGAGAGGGCCGTTCGCGATGAGCGAGCAGAAGGAAGAGTACAGCAGAGTAGAGTAGCTTTGGTCTTTGATTTACCGAATACTTACTTGTGGCCACGTGCCAGGGCTTACTTATGCATAGACGCCCAAGGTGCATTACCAAGTGCTCGCTCTCTCCAGGTTCTCAGCGTATACTCCTTCGACCACAATGGCTACTCCTCCAACGAAGCAATCTATTCTCCACCTCTATCACTCTATGCTGCGTACATCGCAGTCATTCAGCTCGTACAACTTCCGGCAATACTTCGTCAGGAGAACAAAGAGTACGTTCCGGGAAATCCAGGTATGTCGATCCGTTGCAGTCTTACCAGTGCAGGGAGTTGACGTGCCACGGCGTTAGAGCGAGACAGATCCAGCGAAGCTGGCCGCTTTCTATGAGGAGAAGGCGAAGGAGCTTGCTGTGCTCAAGCGGAGTGCCATCGTGAACCAGCTCTATGGCGGATGGAAGGTCGTCGTAGAGAAACAGCAGGCTGAGCATGAGCGTGCTGACAGCTGAAGGCATGTACACCCGCGGTATCTCACTCGCAGTTGCTAACTACTCCCCTGATTGTTGCCATAGGAGTCCTCTTTATTACAGTGTTCCATGCATTTATGATATCATGACCCACTAATTCCAATGCTCGGCCTTTGAGATGTCTTCGACTATTCCTGGTGAATCCTGGAGCAGCAGCCAACGAGCGGACGGCATTGGGTACAACTAGTATACACTCACGGTGCGTAACAATCCGTGGATGTTGCATACAAGCTATCAGCATCCTATACATTACTCGCGCAGAGCTGTAAGATTGCAGCTTTCAGCATGCCCGGTTTAGATATCTTTGATGACATTGTAGGGCTCGTAGGACTGATGGGGCGTCATACGCCATTAACAGTGGTATGGCCGGGTGGTCAGGACTACATGTTGCATTAACTGACCAAAGCACTGACCAAAGTACTCATTGCGCGTCATTGCGATACCTCATTAACAGACGCCTACAGCGCTCTCCAGGTTACAGTAAATCTGCACAATTCACAGGCATCTAGTCGAACAGGCACCATATCGGTATTTGCTCCAGGTTATCATGGGAACACAGCCGGCCCTTCATCGTAATCCGATCTCATCCCCTCTGCCAGACTCCTTGGGTCCACCACCCATATCGCAGCTGCTTCGTCAAGAGCGTCGCCCGTAGCCTCCGAACTCAATATCTGCTCTTCAGACCACCCGTACCCGCCCTCAGCCGCCCTGATGTCTCGCAGAATCGCCTTCACACTTGACTTATTCGCTGTAAGTGTCGTCCAGCCGCGGGCGGCGCCCCACAGCATGCTCTGCACTGTATGCACCGTCAGGCGAGGGTTCGCTTTCGTCACTGTAGCCCGTTCGATCTCGTCTTCGGCGTCTCCTGAAGAGGCATCCGCATGCGCGTCCACGTCGTTCCCGTTCATACGCCCCGGCGACGAGGCGGTAGAGGATGTCGCGTCTTGGGCGAGGATGTTCCTACAGGTCCTTGCGAGCAGCGAGAAGAAGGGTGAGAGGAGATGACCACTCTCCGACAGGGGTGGTGGAACAAGATCATGCGGAGGTGTCGCTGGATCGAATATGCGAATAGGTACCAGAGGCAAAAGCGACGCAGGATGGCGCGAGTCCGCCCAGTACGCCGCCTCTGCCTCAGAAAGAGGAGTGTTTGGCGAGGGAAAGAGCGCCGCAGCACGCCGTTTCTCATTGGGCCCACCAATTTTCGAGAGGACAATCTTGAGGCACCTATCGCGAGCCTCAGGCGTCGTCCAGAATTCGACCCCCTCAAGTGTCGGCGATGAAGATACCGCGGCGAGGCGGTCGCGGAGCTCGTGTAACAGCCCCCGCGCCATCTCCTGCAAAGCCTGGTTCGCCAGCGCGCGCGAGTGCTCGCCGATCCCATTATCCTGCGGTCGGGCCTCCTCGATCCCCTCCGCCGGACGCTTCGACGTCTCTAGCCGCTTGCGTTTCCACTCTCTATGCTGGGGCGGTGGGACGTAGCGGGCTTCGGCTTCGGCCGGGGACTCCGGGAGCGGCGAGTGCGTGATGTCGGATACGAGCGCGATGAGAATCGAGAGGTCGAGGTTGACGCGGAGGGTAGGCTCGAGGCGACGCTGTAGCGTGCGAGAGGGCTGGGGCAGTTGCTGTGGATCCCTCTCTCCGAGCTCGGCGGTGACGCCCATGTCTCGCAGTTGCTGGATAGTTTGTAATATGCGTGGATCGGATTCTTTGGGATCGGACGCGTCAGGGTTCAGGCGTGTAAGTCGCAGGACAACGGTCGGGATGTCGCCAGAGGGTGCGATGGGATTCCTCTGCGCTGCCTCCAATAGTGAGCGACCCATTCGCAGAATTGAATTGTCAAATTCTTTGGGCGCGAGCGACGGCCTCGTCTCTTCATCTCCTTCCGAGAGCTCGTCTTCAGAGCCGGTCAAGTAAGAGTCAAGCTCGCGGAACTCTGATAAAAGTCTTGAGTTCTTGGTCCTAAACATGCCACCAGTATAAGAATCAGCAAGCCGTCCATCCGAGGAAGGTCTACCACTACGAGCAACGTAGGGTGAGCGACATACGTATTCACGCGGATCCAACGCTTACCGCCGTCCGCGACGACGTCGACTTTCACTCCCGGCGGCTTGCGCGAGCCACGGCGAGGGATGCTCGAGGGCTGCGGCGCGTCAGGGAAGGTCCGCCAGATGGTCACGATCGGCGGAGGCGCGTGCAGGACCTCGTTCCACACGGAGACCAGGTAGGGCGCGTTCGTCGACAACGGTGGTCGCGATGCGCATTTAGGGTCGTTTAAAAACTACTAGAGCACAGGGAGTGTCAGAAAGGTCTCGTAGTCGGACGATGCAGCAGTGGATTAGCCTACTTTCTCGAGAACGTCGAGGTCGCGTTTCACCGCCTCCCTTAACGCGCGCATGCCGTGTATCGCGTCTTGATGTGCGTGGAACTCTTCGCAAGAGTCGCCGCCGAGGTTCATCGAGGTGTCTAGGATGGGTGGCTTCGCTGCGAACGCGGCCGAGCCAAAGGTAGCCATGGCGTTGAATATCTCGCGTAGCTGATCTCGCAAGGCGTGGAGCTCGGGGTGAGCCCTCTGCGATGTCATGTTGACTACAGTCCGCCGGGGAATGTTTGCTGGCCACTGCTCTTTGGGTATCGAAAATCCCTGCACAAAGTGTACGTGGTGTTGACTTGACCGTATACGACTCCGGCATACGACGGGTTTCGTTGTGGGTTGCAGAGACTGATTCAAGGCGTTTATGAATCATGGAGGGTATTTGCAGCCCACGCTTACATAACGCTGTAGGGCAGGATCGCGGACCTCGTTGAGAACGGTGAACTCATAGGATGTACACTGATTCCAAAATACGTCAGAGAATCCAAGAGGCTCATATGTGATACTATAGAATGCGACCTCAGGAAGTTGGGCCAAAGGAAGATACCAAACAGCAATAGGCAGGATACAGTGACAGTGTACAACAGACAAACAACAGACTTCTAACTCTTCATCGTGCCTGACATATGCAGCCCTATCCCCGCGTCGTCTATGCCTGCTTGCGCTGGTAGTTCTTCGGGAGCTCCTTCGCCCAGGGAAGGAAGTCACGGCCCTGCATATATGGCCTGAGCACTTCGGGGATGACCAAACCCTGGATGGGGTACGCCAGTTAGATCTGGTAGACTGATCGAGGGTCGAAATGATGATAAACTTACTTCAGGCGTCTGGTAGTTCTCGACGATACAACAGAGTGCGCGCTCTGTTGCACACAGGGTGCCGTTGAGCATGTGGACGTAGACTTTGCGCGCCTGGTCCTTCGTCTTCTGCCCACACCGGACCTCCAACCTCCGGGCCTCTGATTTCCAACGTGAGTTCAATGACGTCAACGATAAAGACCGAGGTCATGACTCACGGTAGTCTGTGCAGTTCGAGCAGGACACAAGCTCCTTGTATGCGCCCTGGAAGGGGAACCATGCCTCCAGGTCATACTTCTGTGCCGCAGCAAGATTGAGTGCGCCGGAGACGATGGCGACGACGCGGTAGGGGATTTTGAGGCTCTGGTAGAACTCCTCCGAGTTGGCGACCATCGTGTCGAGCATCTCCCAGCTCGTCTCGGGGTCGGTGATGCAGAACTGTTCGACCTTCTCGAACTGGTGCACACGGAAGATGCCCCACATGTCGCGCCCAGCCGAACCTGCCTCTTTGCGGAAGCATGTCGAGTAGCCCGCGTACTTGATCGGGAGCTGCGTCTCAGGTGAGTCGAACCACTCGTCCGAGTGGAATGCGGAGATGGGTTGTTCCGAGGTGGCGATAAGGTACTTCTCGTCGTCAGCGGCGATGACCTGACCGTCAGACACCCCCCTATGATTAATGATCATTTCTCTCGTGTACACCTCAAAAACACGTACCTTGTAGAGCTCCTCGTCAAACTGGTCGAGTTGCGCGGTCTTGGCCATAACGTCCTTGTTCATCATAAAGGGTGGTTGGACCTTCTTGTACCCCTTCTTGCGGAGGAAGTCGAGCCCATAAGATATCAGGGCCTGGTTGAGGTCGATTCCGTCGTTTGTGAGGAAATAACCACGGTGTCCAGCGATCTTAGCACCTGGACGTCGTTAGGTCCTTTCGTGGAGGTCGCGCGGGGGTCAAGGATTAGGACATACCACGTTCCATATCAATCGCGTCCAAGCGCATGAGCACCTCATGATGGGGCATGATATCACTCTTTTTCTCGACCTCCTTGCCCTCGGGGTGCCATGTCCGGAGGGTGGCGTTGTCATCCTACACCCTTGTTGAGCAGCAGCGGCAAGATCAGACTACCATTACGCACCTCTGTTAGGCTGACGGGCACGTTCTTCCCCACAATGTTTCCGACCGTTGAGGCCTTTTGACGCATCTTCGCCTCCAGCTCCTTCGCCTCTGCGCGCTTCGCAGCTACCTGCGCGTCAATGCCCTTCTTCTTAGCGACCAAGTCATCTGCGTTTTCTTTCGCCTGAGGTTGCGGTTAGCGTAGATATATTGGAGACGGCGCGAAGAGGCGCACTTTCTTCTTAGCTGCTATTTCTTTCTGCACAGCATTCACTTCCTTGGCTAGGTTGCTTGCGTCGAAATCGACTAGGATAGTAACGACAATTACTCTTGTGACTATAAACAGGAGATTATGCTGACATACGTTTCACCCAGTCGTTGTACATCTGGATGACTTCGTCCACGAGCTCGACCGAGAGACCGCGCTTGCGTTGCGACTCCTTGATCTCCGCAGCATTGCCCCCCTTGTTGTCGATGAAGTGCAGCACGTCGAGTGTCATTTTGATTTAGCAAGAGCCTCTAAGGACTTATTCGCGTATAAGTATGGGGACGACAAGAGTCAGAGATGGAGTCAGATGCCAGAAGAGCTGTGCGATTGACAGAATGCTCCGGCCACAGTTTCTGTAAAGCTGATCGATTCAGGAAATCCAAAGCTATCGATTCGACGCGAATAGATCTCATCTTATCTTCGCGGATTCAATCTCAGATAAGCAACAGCCACAGGCTGCGTCTAGACCTGTCCTTGACCATTGAAACTCCGAAATAAGGCCATCTGACCTCCGCTGCGCCAGCACAGGACCCTCGCGACGCCCTTTTCCGTTTTCCTGACCTTCTTCTGCTTGGCTTTTCGCTCGTGAACTCTTGAGAGGCTAAATCCCATATGAACGCCCATGTGCCATGCACATGTATTTACGGAAGATCAGGACGCGAGCCTGTAGGTCGGCTATGAACGGCGGCTGTACCCTCAAGAGGTCAACGACGCGCTGCGGGTTCGAGTCAACTGCACAGGCGAGCCATGAGTCTCACGATGATACCCCCACTCAACTTCAGGGCCCAAGCCACTTTCCACATAGCGTTGTTGGGCAGCTTTCATGGTCTGGTTGCTGGGAATCCCGTTATAGGCGAGAAGGGCGTCTGTGAGGCGATGTAGAGCATTTTTCTGAGGGTGGCGAGGTGCGGTCTGGTCAGGGAGTGTGCGCAAGGAAGTAGTAGAGGGAAAAATTGTCCTGCGATGCCCATGTACGTATTCAGTGAGCGAATCCTCGAAAGAGAGAAGAATGGTTGGGTCCCAGTTTGAGACAAAGCTGAGCTGGCCGAAGATGTCGCCACAAGGGCGCGAAGCTGCAAGGGCGATGCCGCTTGACCCACGACCACCATCTTGACCACGTCCCTTGTCCTCCTCCCTCCCTTTCCTCCTCCCTCCCGTCGTGCTCGTACATGTCGGGCAAGGCACCGCCGCGAGCACCGCGGGCATTGCTTAATTCTCTTCCTGGATCGGCTGCTGCTTCTGCCAATGCTCCTCCAATTTCAGCACCACCATCCGCGTCGTCCACCTCGCGGATAGGAGCGACCCCGCCTACAGGTCCACGCAGTCTTCTCAACGCTCAGGCTGCACTCAGAGCTCGAGCTGCAAAACCGTATGTGAATGGACACGGGGGCATCCCAACCGGCCCAGCCGCATCCACGCCCACGGGGCCCTCGGCGCTGAAAGGCAAGCAGGTCGAAGCTGGATGGGGTCAGTCGGGCAGCTCAAGCGGCGTAGGTGGCCTCTTTTCGGGCGACACGTAGACTTGTAAGCTCAAGAACAATCTGCTCTCGTTTTACAGGCACAAGTGAACGGCGCAGGCCCTAGCAAGGCTGCGATCCCACAGGAGCCGACAGCGCTAAGCGCGAGACACCCAGCAATCTCGTTCAAGCTGAGGCCGAGTACCTCTTCATCTTCCCAACGGAGTGCAGACGGGCCACAACCACCCACATCACCTCGGTTACGCGCGTTTGCGCTGCCGCCGTCTTCGCCAACGGCGTCAACACCCCCGCCTCCGTCAGAACCTCCTCCGCCACCACCACCCCCAGCTTATGAACCTCCTCCGCCCCCACCGCCTTCTACAGAACCCCCACCACCTCCCTCGTCGACCCAGAGGGCCCCTCCCCGACCTCCGCGCCTCTTGATAAGGCCGTCCAGCGTCGCATCGCGCGCCCGCCCATCCTCCCCAAGCAGCCCGTCGACAAGGAGTACCATATACCCCCCCTCTCCCGAGTCGGACTCGGCTTCCGAGGAGCAAGACGAGTACGAGCCGGGCAGAGAAGCTGCCCCTGCGCCGAAGCNGCCGTGGGCGCAAGCCCGGCTCCATGTCCCGCTCCGCCCGCGAGTCGCTCCGGAAGTTGAACCACTCCAAGATCGAGAAGGCACGGCGGACGAAGATCAACGAGACGCTCGCTACGCTTAGCATGCTCGTCAACGACCGCGAGCGCGTCTTGCCCAGCGCGGGGAAGGCAGGCGCCGAAGCGGAGACGGAGAAGACGGAAGAGACGAAGGGTAAGAAGGGGAAGAAGACGGAGGAGAAGGAGTTCAAGCTCGACGTCCTCGTCAAGACGGTGGAGTTTATGCAGGGCCTCATCGACCGTATCAAGGCCCTGGAAGCTGCGACATGTGCGCAGTGTCGTACTACCCATCGTCCGCGCCCTACAATTGCAGAACATAGTCAGCAGCCTAAGGAACCCTTGAAGCGCAAACGCACCGACGATGCAGACGAGTCCCAGCGCACAGCTAAGCACAAGCGACCTCCGGCCCGTCAAGAAGAAGACGACTCGTACATCGGGGACGACGAGCAGGGCCTTGGAAATGCCGGTGAAGACGAGCAGCCATCGCCTCTCCCCTTCGCCGTCTCCAAGCCACCATCTCCCGTCATTCCCACCACCACGACCTCTTCTCCTCGTCTACCACCCATCGCGTCCTGGCTGCCACACCCGTACGTCGACCCGAGCAGCCTCATGTCGGGATCTCCGTCGAGTGGCCCAACACGKTCYCCRACGAACATYCAGCTGCCATCGCCGCCGTCGTCCGGYCGCTTCCGGCCTACCGCAACGCTSGCCAACATGCCCGCGCTCACGCTGCCCGGTCCAGCACACCCSCTCACCATCCCCTCCGACGCGAYCCAGAAGGCGCACGGCGGAGGGGCGCTCCCTCCCCGCCAGCAGCGCAAGTCCGTGTCCGCGTCGCCGTCGGTGTCGCCGACGTGGACCCCGGAGGACGAGACGGCGGCGTCGCTCCTGCTGCATATGAGCTCGAAACCGAGTTCGGTGGCGAGCTCGCGCAGCCCCCCGGTGCTTCCGTGGRCCGCTTGGGCTGCTGACGCCGCGCGAGGAGGTCCCGGGTGCGGGTGGGAGAGAAMTTCGCGCGSTGGGGGCGGCGTCAAGGGTGCCTGGGCATTTCGAGGCGGCCACCCCGAGTTCCATCTTGGGGATGAGGGACTGAGACCGTAAATGTGCGCCGTGGATGTGGATGCAGGTTAGGATCAGTACTTGGGGCGGGCTCGAAGTGCTGTGTACTGGTAAAGGAATGCATACCCCCGTTAAGGTTCCGTTTGGGAGTCGTGGTTTGAGAAGGGCTGATATCACTTGTAACTTTATGGATTCGGATGGTTGAGGCTTAAGTTTTAACGTTTAGATCGAAGTGAGCTGTATAGTACTTGTAACGGCTTCGGAATGTTGTGCAATATAGATCCCGATTGGGAACTTCTGCGAAGAGGACAAGGAGGCATATATGTCCGCTTCCGGGTGGGAGGATGCAACCTGTTGTCCCGTAGCCAAGATCTGCGCAGTATACCTCCAATGAGCCATATGAAGAGTAAGGCGTATAACTCGATCCAACCTCGGTGTAGGAGCATACCTCAGGGGCGTACGCTCGATGCCTGAATATTGGTCAGTTCACCCAGGACATAGATCCACCTACGTACCCTGCTAAGAATCTTTGTTCGACGCTGGGCTATATGTATTCGATGGGTGCCCTCGGAATGCAGAGGAATTCGCTCTCGCAAAGCGTTGGGGTCGGACGAAGAGGATCGTATACGTTCGGAGCGCGCGCGAGGGGCTGCCAGTGCGAGCGAGATGCGCGATTGGCGCGCGGGGGACGCGTTTTGGCGCCTGGGGACGTGTCTCCCAAAATTCCACGTGCGCACGAGTTCCCCATCCCACTGGCAAGCACCTCTCGAGTCGCGTATACGTACCGCGTACCATTCCTTTCGTCCTCCCCATTACCTGAGCACCGTCGTCTCGCCTCCATCTCCAACACCGCCGGCGTACTCGTCGCAATTGTCATCGCCAAAACCAACGCCATCGACGTACAGGAGCCATGTTCGCGGACGAACTCAAGACGCTCCGGAGGCTCGGCGTCCGCCATGTTCGTCCCCGTCCTTCATGGTCTGAACGCGAGAATATTGCATGCTGAAGTGAATCCCTGGCACCTATTGCACTGCCGCACCTCTGCAATGCTGCATTGCTTTGAACTTTAGGTGCTGCTGCAGGTCCTCAACTTCGTCTCCGTCCTCGCCTCCGGGCTCATGATCTGGAAAGGCCTGGGGCTCATCACGAACACCGAGTCTCCCATCGTCGTCGTGCTCAGGTGCGCGTCCACATTGCGGGTTCGTCGAGGACGAGGATGGCGCTGACCTTACGTTACGATATGCTGGGTCGCGTTGGGGTGGGGGTGTGCAGTGGTTCGATGGAGCCTGCGTTCTACCGCGGGGACCTGCTCTTCCTGACGAATCCGTCAGACCAGCGATACCAAACGGGCGACATAACAGTGTACAAGGTGCCTGGCGCGGACATTCCCATCGTCCATCGAGTTCTTGAGACGCATGATTCCGTGTCAAAGAAAGGGTACGTCTCTTTGCCTTAGGTCGCATCCAGATGTCCTGCCCCGCTCGGTTTCGCGACCCCGCGGCACATGGTGCATGTTTTCGAGCTGGGGGCGCCTTCCGGCGCTCGACGGTTGCCGCCCATGGGGTTCTATTCTGGCATCCTGACGAGCTCACGTTTATGCGCGTAGGATGGTGTCCGCGAGTCCGCTAGTCGATAAGCAGCTCCTGCTGACCAAGGGGGACAACAACCCGATCGACGACATTGACCTGTACCAAGGGCTGGAATGGCTAGAGCGGAAACACATCGTCGGCAAAGTCAGAGGGTGCGCCATCTCAGTTCTAGTCGGCTATGCACCGTTCGTACGCGCTAACCGCCGGGTTCATCGTGCGCCGTTCAGATTCCTACCGTACGTCGGATACGTGACCATTGCTATGGTACGCCTTTCAATATCTCCCCTCTTCGTGTTTGGTATGGGACGCGCATGCTCACGCCTGTGCCGTGGTACCAGAACGACTTCCCACAGCTCAAGTATGCCCTTTTGGGCGGGCTCGGGCTGCTGGCGCTCATCCAGAGGGAGTGAGGGCGACTCCCTCGCGTTGTACTATATATCGTATATTATTCCACTCGCGGGACTCTTTGATCGTTGATGCTGCACCCACACACCGTCTCTTTTCGGCACAACCGAAGTCTATCAGCAAGGCGTGCGGTACGCGCGAGCAAGAGAGACTGCGTCTGTGCTTCTTCCCAACTCGTGCCAGGCCGCTAGGGCATGTGAAGCGGGACGTGCGTCCCACGCGTGCTACCTATCATTTTCGGTAAGCGCTTCGTAGCGCCTAAGGTCCGTCGCTGGAGCACGGTCTTTGGCTTTGGGTCGCGCGACGCCCACGCTCCGCCATTCATCCGCTCCTCCGTGGGACGGTGGAGGTGGAGGAGGTATCCAGGTGCGCAAGTCTAGATAGACCTCGCTCGACACGCTTAGGCCGCGAACGCTCACCGTCTCCAGTCCCTCTCCCGTTCGCCCAGATAACTGCTCTCTGCTCTGAGCTTCTCAGCGGTTGGCAGAACCTTGCCCGCGCCGCCGTCTTCTTTCTGAGGAGCCCATCGCACGCTGCTCTGCTTATCAGTCGCGCACCGGGTCGTCGACTCCTCGCGGTCCCCCAGGCCTCAGGCCTCAGCGGCCGGTGTGGGGTTCCAGCTTCCCATACCTGCCCTTTGGGCGGCCTCTAATCGCAGGAGCGTTATCGTGCGAGTGGACGTGAGACGGCGGACGGTGGATGGCGTATTACCCCGCAAGAGGGTGACCTCCACGTCCACGTCCACGTCCAAGTCCACGTCCGAGTCTCTTCTCTTACTCTTTGTCTCTTACCAGCTCGTGCGCTCGGGGTGGACGTTTGATGATCTTCGCTCTGACTTCCTCTGCTTGTCTCTGAGATCTTCCACACTTCCACAGCACAGAACCGTCTCCGAGGGGCTAACTCTGCGATTCACAAGCCACCCAGCCATTCAGCCATTCAGCCATTCAGCCACTTGAGAAGCTCTCACAGCCTTACAATCGCCCAGCTCCGCAACCCCCACAGTTCTCCGGGTACGAGTACGAGCTACAATGCTGATCCTCCTCGACGAAGACGCGAGCTCAATCCAGAAAGAAGAGCTCGAGCCCCCGCCGTACACCCCAGCGCGCACCCGCGACGCGGAGAAAACGACAGACAACGACAGACACACAAATAAAGACGCTCGATATCACCTGCCTGAGCTGGGGCGGGAGCACGAGCATGCCCACGAGCTTGGGACGACGGTGCTCGTGAGCGAGGCGGACACCGCGGTGCGCGAGGCTAAGACGCGGATCGGGAGGGCGTTGAGGGCTGTCACGGCCCAGCTCGCGCGGTGGGGTCTGGAAGTGAACGGGTGAGCACTCAAGCGCCGACCGCTGAGGAACTGACCGCGCTGGGATGTATACTGACTGTGGGGTATGTGGGTGCAATGGGCGGGCTTCTGTGTTATACGCAGGATCGCGCCGATTCCGGACAGGGACCGGACGGACAGGCGGCTGTACCAGTTCTTCTTCGTGTGGTTCTCCGCGAATGCGAACATCTTGACGTGCGTCGTCTCTGCCTCTTTGAGCCCAGTCTGTTGCATAGTAGTCGGGTGATTGACGTATTTGACAGACTCAGCGCAGGGACGGTCGGGCCTGCGTATTACGGCCTGGGCATCCTCGACGCGCTATACGTGATCATCATCGTGGACATCATGTACGTTCCAAGCAGCGCATATCTCTACCCTAGGTGTGTTCGAGAGGTGCTGAACTTTACTGAAACATTGTGTGCAGAACGTGTGCGTTCCCCGCATTCTTGTAAGTCCCACCACCCCCATCCTGCTTCCGCTGTGCAGCCGAATACGAAGCTGACCCTGACCATAGCGCGATTTTTGGCCCAAAGCTCGGCACGCGGACCATGGTGCAGAGTCGCTTCTCGTGGGGGTCAGTGGTCCATCCATAGTGCTATGTGCACGAATGACGTACTGACGCGGGCTGTGGCCTCACAGGTACTACGGCGTCATAATCCCGAGCATCCTGAACGTGCTCGTGCTGCAAGGGTACCTGGTCGTGAACACGATCATCGGTGGCCAGACGCTCGCAGAGGTGTCCGAGCACCTCGATGCGACGCTGGGTATCGTCATCATCGCCCTGCTCTCGCTCGCGGTGCGTGCCCTCCAGGCCTCCCTGTCTTCCTCGAACATATCACTTCAAGTACTCACAAAGAGGACTGGGGTATAGATCACGTTCTGCGGCTGCCAAGCGTTGCACTGGTACCAGCTGCTCATCTGGATCCCGAACGTCGTCGCGTTCATCACGATGCTCGCAGTCGGCGGCGCGCAGCTGCGACACGCGCCGCTCGTCGCGGCGTCCCCCGCTCCCCCAGCCATGCTGCTCACGTTCGGCACCTCCCTCGCGGCGACCGTCGTGAGCTGGTCGACGCTCACGCCCGACTATGGCGTCTACCATGACCGCACTGCGTCTGCGTGGCGCGTCTTCTGGTACTCTTATCTCGGATTCTTCGTCTCTAGCGTACGTTCACCACGGCCCCCTCCATCGCGTCTCGCGGACTGACAAACGGTGGTATTGGTTGTGCACTACAGCTGCCTGCGCACATGCTCGGCGCCGCGTTCGCAGCCGCCGCGATGTCGTCCGTGCCCGCGTGGGGCGCAGGGCTCGGGGACGGAAACGACGTCGGGGGCTTGGTCGCAGCGGTGCTCGCGCCGACGGGCGGGTTCGGCAAGTTTCTGCTCGTGCTGCTGAGCTTGACCGCGCCGAGCGCGTGCGCACCGAGCATGTATACGGTGTGCACGAGCTTCATGACCGTGCACCGGTCTTTCGCGCGCGTGCCGCGCTTTGTGATCGCCATCGTGTCGACYGCAGTGTACGTGAGGCGCATAAGCTACACCTCGACGTGCAGACTGGCTGACGCTTCGTGCTGCGTACAGGTTGATCCCACTGGCGATCGTCGGCGCGGGGAAGTTCTACAGCACATTTGTGGACATTTTGGGGTACGTACGCTCATCCCTCCATCGTCCCTCACAGTGGCGACATTGACCGGTCTGCGATAWATCGCRTGAACAGCGCTCATCGGCTACTGGCTCGCGCCCTTCTGCGCGGTCGTCATGACCGAGCACTTCCTCTTCCGCCGGRGCTCATRCTCGCGCGCCGCATACGACGTGCCCGCSGCGTGGGACGACCCGCRGCACCCGAACCTCGCGCGCGGCTTCGCGGCGCTCTGCACGCTCGGCGCGAGCGTCGCGGTRATGGTGCCGTGCATGCAGCAGGCGTGGTATACGGGCCCGGTCGCGCGCAGGGGNCACGGGCGACCTGGGCATGATTGTGGGGTTTGTGGTTGGGGNTGCCGGTGTATGCGGCTGCGAGGTGGGCGGAGCTGTGGTGGGCGCGGAGGAAGGGGAGTCGTGGACGTGGGTTATCGGAGAGAGGCGCGTCTTCGGGATTTGGTGTGAGGGGTTCGAGGTTGGAGATGGCGGAGAGGGCTCTGTAGAACGACTGTGTCAGAACGCTTTCGAGAAGCTGGGCTTGGATTGTTCACTAATGCGCACTGCCGTTTTGTCGATCCGTGGGTTGGCTTTGACCACAAATCTCCGAAGTGTCGGGTATTCCTGACATTAGAGTACGTTTCTCATAGTTCAAACTTCAGACACTGGTACGGCTGTGAAGCTCAGGCTGTACTAGCTTCAGCTGCCTCGCTTGTTAGGCCCTCCGAGGGGAAAGTGAGCTTGAAGGGAAGCGCTAGTTACTCCTAGCTGAACATTTGCCACAACATTTGGTGATTGCGAGCGAGTCGTATCCAGGTGAAGTGCACGCACTGATCACTTCTTAGACATACCGAAGCTCTACGTGCTTGGTTCGGCGCGCCCTGTACGTTTACTGGGTTGTTTATAGAGTCAGGTTAGCCCCCTCCTACGTACGGACTGGCATCGTCATTCACATGGATTTGCCCCTGAACCTGTGGAAACGGTTTGACACCTTCCTCAAACGCGGGATCGCAGCATGAACTATAGCCCACTGCTCAGCGGACATCCGCGGACACTCGGTACCGGAGCCCTCGCCTCTACCGGTGGGTTGCATCCCCTTCCTCCGCACCTAGAGAGTCTCGGGACACCGCGCGGTACGTTTCCAAGTCCATCGTGGCCCAGGGTGAAGCTCGCGCGCTGACGTAAATATCCGTGTACTAGTATGAGTACATACCGTCACTACAGCGCGCCGCCGTACGAAACGTGTCTGAGTCGCGCTCCTCTACTGGCCCCATACTGTAATCCCGCCATGAGACAGCGTACGGCACATGCGACCATTGCAGAATCGTGCCGACCATCGCTTTGCATGGAGACAGCCCTGGATGGATGACGGATATATGAGAGAGAGCGTGCGCGCTGCTGTGCGAGATGATTACTGTTCCACCTCCTAAGGATTCGAGGCAACTTACCCACAATGCCACTCAACGCCACTGACCTTCCTCCACACATCACAGCCGACTTCCATGCCCCGAAAGAGCTGCTCGCGCAGGGCACCACAGCGCCGGAGCTGTACGACTGGCACGCGAAGGAGAACCCCAACTACCCGTTGTTCATGTACCACGATGGCGGCAAGCACGAGTATATCACCTACGCCGTGGCGAACTTGGCCATCGACCGCGCCGCGCGCTACATTTCGTCGTGCGTCGGACATACTCTCAAAGGCGACGCTGGGCGACCAACCGTAGCCGTCCTCGCCAATACTGGTGAGTTCACGTCGTGCCTGTATGGCTGTCAACCTTCCTGAAATGCTTGACTTGTAGATACAATCACGTACTTCTGCACCGTCATCGGCGTCATGCGAGCTGGATACACCGTGTTTCTCGTCTCGACGCGCAACGGGCCCGCCGGGGTAGCAGACATGCTGCAGAAGACGAATGCGTCTCAAATGTTGATTTCTCCGGACGTCGCCGTCCGTCAAGTCGCACAAGATACGATAGGTCTTCTCCCGGCGGGCCAGTTGACCCTCCAAACCATGCCTACGTTCGAGGACCTGTTCCCGAAGGACTCCGAGTCGGTGAACAAGGCTTTCGAAGGCGGAGTGAAGCTTCCAGAGACGTACGACCCAAACGCCTACGCGCTGATCCTCCACTCGTCCGGTGCGTGCTTTGCTCATAAAACCCGACTCCCATCACGGCATGTTGACCGAGATGGTTTCTGGGGGCTTGAAGGATCCACTGGACACCCGAAACCAATAAGCTGGACCCATAGATGGCTCACATCGTTCGGCCGTGGGTCTCGTCAGTGCATCTCTCCGACTCGTCACCCCTCCGCACCTATTCTGACCGACAGCTGACCAGTGTCGTACGAGGTCGATACGTCGCGATCCGTCATGGGCTGCCACGGGACGCTCCTGTCGCACGGTCTCGGTGCGTTTCTTTACGTCGGATCGGTGAGTCGGAGAGATTCTCAAGAGCGTATCCCAACACTCACCTCATGGCCCTGCGCGGGGCCGTTGTCCGAGGAAGCCCGTGAACGGCTACGTTGTGGCCGCGTTCAAGCCCCAAACGCCGCCTAGGATGCCCATACCCAGTGCAGTATGGGAAGGCCTCGCGACCACCAAGTGCGACTACGCCTGGGCGGTGCCGTCATTCATAGAAGTCAGGCCTCGATCTCAGCGCTCGTAGGCCTGGTCAATCACTTACATGTCGTACGCACAGGAATGGGCGCGCGACCCCGACAAGGTGCATGCGATGCGGCAGATGCGCGGAGTGGTGAGGACAGCAATATTTGGTTTTAGGCGACAGGCTTACCGTCCTGTCTCGATAGTTCTTCGGCGGCGCACCCCTGGCGTCGGAAATCGGTGATGCCTTGGCCTCGCAGGGCGTGAATCTTTATACAGTATACGGGCTGTAAGTCGATCATGATCGTCTCTTAGAGGTCGTAGAGAGGTCGTATTAGGCTCACGGATGAGATAGGACCGAAGTTGGCATGGTCAACTTGCCCGTTCGCCGTGAGCATTCGTGCTTGGACAACGGTGAAGCCGATGCTGACCATACACACTTAGCTAACATGGGACTGGACTGGTCGTACTTCTGCACGAACCCGGGCAAGCAAGTCCGATTTGTCCCGCACGGCGACAACAAGTTCGAGGTCGTCATCTTGGTCAGTCCATCCACCCCTTCCTCGAAGAGTCTCGAGTGACGACTGACACCGACTAGTCTGACTCGAACTTGCCGCTACCGATAATCAATATGAAGTACGAAGGTCAGGATGCGTACGCCACGGGCGACCTCGTCGTGCCACACGACACCGTCCCCGGGCTATGGACGATATTCGGGCGGACGGACGAGCAGATCATACTCTCCAACGGCGAGAAGGTCAGTTCTTCAACGCTCCATCTCGCACCGGCGGAAAACGTTGCTTACCGTGCGTGCGTGCGGCGGACAGACGAACCCGTTGCCTCTGGAGAAGATCGTGAACCGGGACCCGCACGTGAAGTGCTCTATCATGTTCGGGAGCGGGAAGTTCCAGAACGGGATCCTCGTGCAGCCGCACGAGCAGCACGCTATCGACCCGAGCGACAACGCACAGCTCGAGGCGTTCAGGAATAAGATCTGGTTCGTCGTTCGCTTGGTTGCGGCGTACGGTATTTGATGCAGAACTTGATGCGTGCCCGCGTGCTGCAGGCCAAGTATCGAACGGGCGAACGAGTTTGCGCCGCAGCATTCTAGGATATTCAAAGAGGTCAGCTGCCGTTTGTGAACTTTCACCGAGCGTCATCAACACAACTCACAACTCACCACCAACCACTAACCGCCAACCTACGAACCCCGCCAGATGATCCTCGTCACCTCCCCAACGAAGCCTCTGCAATTCAACGTCAAGGGCCTCCCGCGACGCAAGATCATCCTCAAGGAATACCACGACGAGATCGAGGTGTGCTACAAGCAGGTCGAGGACAGCGCCCAAGCGGACGTCCCATCGCCCCACACCTGGGACACGGCCGGCATCTCGGGCTTCGTGCGCGCCGTCGTCGGCCATACGATGCGCCAGCGCATWCCGGACGACACGGATATTTTCCGCAGCGGATGCGATAGGTGCGKTGYMWCGTTAKGTGTKTGACGCAGANGTCGATGCTGACTGCGTAGATNATCGTNNATAGYCTGCAGGCTACTTGGATTCGCAACACGATCCTCCGCGCACTCCGYGAAGTMGACCCCGACGCCGCGAAGCGCCTCAACTCGAACTTCGTCTTCAACGCACCGACCATCTCCAGCCTCGCGCACGTCGTCCAGGCGGCGCTCAACAACCAAGACCACATGAACGGCGCCCCGCACGCCCCGCAAGACCTCTGGAAGTACGTCGAGAAGTACTCCGCCGCGTTCCCCGCACGCCCGGCCAAAATGGTGGACCGCCCAGCGTCGGCCAAGGACGTCGTGTTGGTCACGGGGACGACGGGGGGATTCGGGTGCGACGCGCTCGAGCACCTGCTCCGCGACGAGGCCGTCGAGCGCGTGTACGCGTTCAACCGGAAGGGCACGAACGCGCTCGAGCGGCAGCGCGCGCAGTTCCGCGCGCGAGGCCTCGACGAGACGTTGCTCGATATGCCGAAGTTCCGTATGGTCGATGCGGTGCTGCATGAGCCGGGCTTTGGGGTTGAGCCGCAGCTGCTGGACGAAGTCCGGCGGTCCGTTACGCATATCATGCACAATGGTGCGTCGGCATGCTCTTTTGGGCGGAGAGGTAAATCTTGAAGACTAAGCGTATATGCACAGCGTGGAAGGTCGACTTCAACCTGTCGCTGCAATCGTTCGAGGTCGACTTGCAAGGGACACGGAACCTGGTCGATCTCGCGATCAGCTCGCCGTTCCGTCGAGCACCCACCGTGGTCTTCGTCAGCTCCATCGGAGTCTTCAGCAGTGCGTGCATACCCCGTACTCACAGGCCATCGAATACGCACCTGTCGCTGATCATGCACGTTGAGCAGACTATGAGGGCGACATCCCCGCCCCCGAAGCCCCACTCGACGACCCGAAGTCTCCATCTGGCAGCGGCTACCCGGAGGCCAAGTGGATCGCCGAGCACGTCCTGCAAAACGCGACGCAGGAAACGGGCGTGCGCACGGTGGTGATGCGTCTCGGGCAGGTCTGCGGGGACCGGCTCGGGCACTGGAACGAGAAGGAGTGGTTCCCGGCGCTCGTCAAGTCCGCCCAGCTCCTCCGCTGCTTGCCGGACGTCGGKGGGGTRYGCRRCACNTGCAGCTCCTNCACTTGTGCAAAAGCGGCTAACGAGCTTTTCACAGGACATTACGTGGATCCCGGGATACGAGGGGGCGAAGGCGTTCACGGAGATGCGGCACGCGTCTGAGCCCATCGTGCACCTCGTCCACCCGCGGCCCGTCCCCTGGCGCACCGTCATCGCACCGATCGCAGCAGAGCTCGAAGTCCCACTCGTCCCGTACGAGGCGTGGCTCTCCGCCTTGGAGGCGAGCACCCGGGGCGTCGCGGATGCGGCTGAGGTCGGAGTCGAGGTCGAGCTCATGAAGGCGAACCCTGCGCTGCGCATCGTCGACTTCTTCCGCGGCCTCAGGGTGTCTGCTGACCACGAGCCCCTCGGGATGGTGTATCTGTCGTCGGAGAAGGCGGTGAGGGCGTCGCGTACGCTGGCGGGCATGCCGGCGCTGGATGCGGGGAGGGCGAGGAAGTGGCTTGCGGCGTGGCGCAAGTCTGGGTTTTTGAACATTTGAAGTGATGTTATGCGCACGATGTGCTGTGCGTGTACGATAGGACGTCAATAAAACCAAGTGTCTACGTACCTCTACAGTGCTTGGAGACAGGCATCTGGCGCGAAGCCATGACGGACAACCGACCTTCATTTCACGTTGCACCTACACAGTTCACAGTTTGCCACACCCTCCAATCCATACAGGAACAGAGGGCTTCCCATCGGCACTTCCGACCTCGTCCAGGCGGTCCAGGACGTCCCAGCCCTCCAGCAACTCGCCAAACACAACATACTTGCCGTTCATCTTCGCCAGCTTGCTCTCATCGTCCGTCAGCACGACGAAGAACTGCGACGAGTTGGTGTTCTTGCCCGAGTTGGCCATCGCGAGCGAGCCGCGGCGCATTTTCTTCTTCAGGCCGGCCTTGTCGTCGTTGAACTTCCCCCCATAGATAGACTACGCCGGGTCCAGCTGAGCGTCATCGAGACTGATCTGACTACCTATTAGGTGGTAGGAACGCACCTCGCCGCCACTGCCGTCTCCTCGTGTGATGTCTCCGCCCTGGGCGACAAAGCCCTTGACGATCCTGTGGACAGGGCACCCGAGGTAGTGCAGCTTCTTGTTTGGGGCGTTCTTGCACATGCCTTTTTCGCCGGTGCACAGAGCTAGGAAGTTCGCTGTCGTTTTAGAGAGGCCCTGGCTATTATCCAGCTCGAAGACCAGGCGACCAGCAAGCAGGGGTGCCGGAGGTGTGAACCGCATCTCGAGAGAGCTCTTGAGTACGTCGATTGGGCCGCCGAGAGACAGACATGTGCAATGAAGAGCCAGGCCTCAGTTCCGAGTTGTATACGAGCGAGGAAGACGGGGATGTACGTCGAGTTCTTTCAGGATATCTTGCTGTTCCTCCGAAAGCAAGGAGGGAGAGTCGGGGAGGCCGTAGATTGCGGCGTTCTTGGCGAGCAGAGAGGCGGTAGCGTCGTATGCGGCCTGCTCACGCGCGTGTGCGTGCTCGTCGCCCATGAATATGTCGAGGAAGGCAAGAACGCCCATTGCAGGATGCTGGTGATGGTGGAAGATGGTGGTGGATGGGTCGATGAGGGCGCCTACTCAAATATTGGGCACCCTAGGTACTTGAAGCTGATATGGTTTGCCACAAGTCACAAGTCAGCTGAAGTGCAGCCAGTAATGTGCATGTAATCGCTCTGTTGGTCGGAGCATGTCCTCCCGATCCCCATTCTATCGACGATGGTGTAGGTTACGGCCACGCAGCCCGTTGAGGTTCTTCGCCGACGCTAATCCCAGGCTTCGTGACGCCTCCGCGGGAATGTCGATGGAGACACCGATGCCTATGTAGAGGAATGCTGGGGTATGCAACAGTCTATGCCGGAGTGTACACCATAAGACGGTCCGAGTCGAAGGGAGAACCGAATAAGGCGAAGACGGGTACCGTCGGCGTCGGGTGGAATGAGGTCATTGTGATTGGCTGAGAGCGGGTTGACATCACCTCTCCCGACGCGCTCATCATCCCGCCNACACACGGACCGCTCGTCGTCGTGACAGGCTGCCCGCCATCGCTGACCACAGCTCCCACCGCTGCTTTCTCGTCGCGCTGGGTTGTCTGGTGAGTAAGTGCATCGTTCGACCACAGGCACTCCTCTCACGCCGACCCCTTCCCCACGGCCAGATATCAATCCGGATACATTCACCTCTGTCGGTCCCACACGGGTCGCCTGTCTCCCGTCCATAAGACGTCCTGAACCGCATCGCGACTCTTCGCAATGGCGGTCTGCAACGGCGCAAGTTGGTCATCTCTCGAGGACGCGTGCGTTCGCGCGTCCTGGGCCGCCGTTCTTCCGTTCGCCTTTGTCGGTCTCGTACTCGTCTCCATCGTCCCACCCATTCCCGCCCTCCTGCGTTTCCTCAGAAAGCCGTTCACGAACTTCCTGCCATTACCCGAGGCTGAAGCCCTTCTCTATGGCGATGGTAATGGCGGCGAGGAGAGAGAGGGGGAGAACGTGGTTCCGCTCTGGCGTACGCTCATCCTCTCCACCGTGTCCCTCATCGAATGTCTCCTTTGGCTCGGCATCGGCTGCTATAGTCTTATCATCAACCCGGAAGATACCTGGAACGGCGTACGCGACTTCCTCATAGCCGTTACATGGTTCTACGCTGCTCTGCGGCCCATAGTCCGCCCTACAGCAACTGTTCCGCGCGACCTCTTCGTCCTCTTCGCGCTGCATCTCTTGCTCGGCGTCGTAACCTCTATCGGCCATGTTTACGACCACTATGTCTACGGCATCCCGCTCCCCTCTTTGCCTTTCACTGCAGTGTATGCTGTCAATCTGCTTGCAGTCGCGGGTGCATTCCTAGTCGTAGTGAACATGCCCTTGGGCATCCCTAGCAAGCACGTCAAAAAGGAGGAAGTCGTGAGTTCTCGCCCATGACTCGCGTTAGCACACAGGTGCTAACGCTCGTGCTCCTCTTCACCAGGGAAAGTCGGTCTCGCCCGAGGACTACACGACTGTATGGGGCTGGATGTCCTTCCGCTGGGTCGTCCCCTTGCTCGACCGGGGCATGTACAACACCCTCAACGAGTCAGACGTCTGGTCCCTCAGCCCGACGATGCAGGCTCGCCCGCTGCACATCAAGTTCTCCCGATCGACGGGCAAGCTACTCAAGCGGATCTGCAAGGCGAACTCGCTCGACCTCCTGCTGGACTTCACGCTCACCTACGTCAGCATCGTGTTCAACTACGCCGGGCCGTTCTTCTTGAAGCGCATCCTGGACGCGCTCGACGGCTCGGGGCGCGACCCGGAGAAGAGGGCGCTGGCGTTTGTGTACGCGTTCCTCGCGTTTGCGAGCTCTTTGTGCAAGGTGAGCCCCGGTGTCCCTAGGATGCGGATGATGTCGATGCTAGGACGTGTAGTTGCTGAGACTTTTTGCTCGCGCAGTCGCAAGCGGACGTCAACCATTTGTGGTTCGGCCGCCGCGCCGCTACGCGCATCCGGATGGAGCTGATGGCCTCCATCTACGACAAGGCGCTGAAGAGGAAGGACTTTTCGGGCATCGTCAACAAGGACGCCGTGAACAAGGACGCGAAGGGCGCGAGTAAGAAGGATGCCGCGAAGGCGGACGAACCGAAGGCGGGGGNCGGACATTGGCAAGATCGTGAACCTGATGGCGAGCGACGCGAGTCGCATCTCGCTCACTACTGCCGCGCTCTACTTCATCTACGGAGGTGAGCAACCAATCCAGAGGCGGCCCGGGTGCGCTGATGCTGATCCACCCGTAGCACCCTTTGAGATCGTCATCGCGAGCATCTTCTTGTATCAGTAAGTGCATCGGTCCCCCCCCCCCCCTNACATGGACCGTTTAGTCTGAACGAACGACTGAACGAACTTTGCCAGACTCCTTGGTTGGGCCGCCTTCACAGGGTTCCTCGTCATCATCCTGAGCTGGCCGTTGAACAACTTCGTCGCGCGGCGCTCCGTCCGCATCCAGAAGGGCATCTCCACGGTCCGCGATAAGCGCATGGGCGTGCTGAACGAGCTCATCGGCGCGGTATGTACCCTCTACGTTCCCCCATATCAGCTACATCAGTCAATTGAGATACCGCGCTCGCAGGTCAAGTTCATCAAGTTCTTTGCGTGGGAGGACCGCTGGATCCAGCGCGTCATGGAAGCACGTAAGGTCGAGATGGAGTGGATGGTCAAAGGTGCGCTCATAAGTAGCCGAATCGTAGGCACATGTGCGGGTGCTGAAGGGCTCGTACACTGCAGCGCGCATAAACTCGATCTGTTTCTCGTTGATCTGGACGTGCGCCCCGATCCTCGTCTCTGTCACGTCTTTCTTTGCGTACGTCGCGCAGGGCAACGAGCTGACGATCGGCACTGCGTTCACGGTGCGCTTCGTTTGCTTGCGCCGGCCTTTGTGCGTAAGCTGATGTCGATGACATTATATGCTAGTCCATTGCGCTCTTCCAGATGATCCGCACCCCCCNTGAACGTCATCCCTGCGTGGATCGTTCAAGTTCTGCAGGTGAGATCATCCACGCAGCTCGTGTATACGCTTAATGCATGCGCTGCTGGCTGACTGACTTGACATGCGTGTAGACGAAAGTCGCCCTCGATCGTGTCGCGACGTACCTGGATGAAGAAGAGGTAGACGAGCAGGTGTCCACGCTGAAGAAGGGCCACGTGCCGCCCTCCGAGGATACCGACGAAGGCCTGGGGATCATCAACGGTTCCTTCAAGTGGAACGAAGTCGAGGAAAAGAAGGAGGACGACAAATCCAAGGGCAAGGGCAAAGGCAAGGACAACGGCCCGGGGAAGGCGAGCACGACCGAGCACGACGCGGGCCCCTCCGACGCCGCGTCCACGCTCGCCGACAGCGCCTCCGCGATGGCGTCCCCGACGGGCGACCACCGCTTCGAGCTCCGCGACATCACCGTCCTGTTCCCCGAGGGCAAGCTCACCGTCGTCACCGGGCCGACCGCGAGCGGCAAGACGGCGCTCCTCATGGCGCTCCTCGGCGAGCTCACGACGCTCGCGGGGCGCATCGTCATGTCGAAGAACGCGTCCAAGGTCGATAAGCACGGGCTCGCGCACACGATCTCGTACGCCGCGCAGTCGCCGTGGCTCCGGCACCAGTCGATCAAGGAGAATATTCTGTTTGGGTACCCGTATGATGAGGAGCGGTATAGGGCCGTCGTGGAGTGCTGTGCGCTGAAGCCGGATTTGGAGATCTTTGAGGATGGGGACGCGACGGAGATCGGGGCGCGGTAGGTTTTTCTTGGGTGTTGGGAGTGCGTGTGTTGGCTGAGCGTTCGATTGATTTTCAGTGGCGTCAGTTTGTCTGGCGGTCAAAAGGCTCGGTGAGTGTTAACTTCTGACCTATACACCTATGGCGTATAGCTTATATAGATGGATCTCTCCTTCAGAGTGGCTCTCGCTAGAGCCGTATATGCGGTATGTATTGAGGTTGCGTCCTGTGCGACGATTCATTAATGTTTTCATCAGCCGACAAAATACGTTCTCCTTGACGATCCACTGAGCGCCGTGGTACGTCCGCATAGCCTCTGCGCCGCACTCTCGGAGCTCATGATGGATATTGCAGGACAGCCACACCTCTCGCTTCCTGTTCGAAAAGTTGCTGAAAGGCCCTCTTCTGGCCAATCGCACGGTGGTGAGCACCTCGTCTCTGCAGGGCGGGACCTGAGATCACTCACCAGATGTACGTGCCGCAGATTTTGGTCACGCACCATGTAGAGCTCGTCCTTCCTGGGACATACTACCTCGTGCGGATGCTCGACGGCCGCATCGACACGCAGGGCACTGTGCAAGACCTCCGCGCTAAAGGCGTGCTCGACGATATCGCGCAGCATGAAGAGATTGAGGCGCACAAAGAGGAGCAAGCCGTGGCCGTGGAAGCTACGAAGGAAGAAGAAGATGATGATGAGGAGAGCCCCACTGCTGAGACCCCCGACGAGGCTCCTAACGGGACGGACGCGGCACCGAAGGGCAAGAAGAAGCCGAGGAAGCTTGTGGAGGAGGAGCATCGCGAGACGGGCAGCGTCAAGTGGCATATCTACAATACTTATTTGAAGGCCTCGTCGTATTGGACGTGGGGCATCCTCTTGGCTCTCATCCTCCTTACTCAGGTGCTCGGCCTAGGGGAGAAGCTGTGGATCAGAGTAAGAAAAGACTTTGCCTGTCGATTGGAACGAACGTTGACATTTTGCTGTTGTGTAGGTCTGGGGCGAAGCCTACACCAAGTTCGATGAGACCATCTACCAGTACGTGCAGCTGGCTTACTCGTATGGGACAAACGTCGAGCACCAGCAAGTCATGGACCACGGCGTATCCCACCTCCACCACCACGCCACCGCCGCCGCCGTACACACCTCCAACGGCCCTCTTGGTATCACGAGCTTCACCCTGCCGCCCGTGCGCGAGCACCCGTACTTCTACATCGGCGTGTACGCGGCGATCGCGCTGTCGACGGGTCTGGTGAACATCGCGGGGGTGATCACGCAGTACACGGGGGCGCTGCGGGCGTCGAGGATATTGTTTGAGAGGCTGTTGAGGACGGTGGTGCGGGCGACGATGCGGTGGCATGATGTTACGCCGCAGGGTCGTATGCTCAACCGGTTCAGCAAGGTTCGTCGGTCGATGCGTGGAATGTCGGGTATGTTGCTCACTTTGTCTTACCGCGACAGGACGTGGAGACAATTGATACCTCTCTTGCTGGGACATTGCAATCCGTCAACTCTTCTCTTGCACTGTTCATGGTGTCGATGGTCACGGTTGTGTAGGCACCCGCTCTTTCATCTCGTCTGGCACATCATCGTTCTGACCACGTCACACAGCGTTGTCTTCCCGCTGTTCCTATTCCCCGCCATCATCCTGGGGTACCTCTACCGCCGCACCGCGCTGACGTTCCTCCACACGAGCCGCGACCTGCGGCGGATCGAGTCGAACACGCGGAGCCCCGTCTTCGCGAACTTCAGCGAGCTGCTCGAGGGCATCGTGACCGTGCGCGCGTTCGGCGCGGAGCAGCGCTTCCTGGACGACCTCTACGACAAGGTGAACCTGACGACGGGGNATGTGGTACACGTCGTGGATGGCGAACCGCTGGCTGCTCCTCAACTTCGACGTCCTCGGCGCGTCCGCGATCCTCGCGACGACCCTCTTCGCGCTCTCGGGCTACCAGGACGCGGGCATGGCGGGCGTGTGCATCACCTCGGCGATGTCGTTCACGGGCGGCGTGTACTGGGCGTGCCGGTTCTGGACGGAGCTCGAGCTCGATTTCAAGTGCGTTCTGGCTCCGTTCCCGTTGCGTTTCTTTCTGTAGTGATGGAGTGCTCACGACGCCCCGTCAGCTCCGTCGAGCGTGTCGTGGAGTACCTCGACCTCCCGCAGGAGCCCCCGGCGATCATCGAGTCGAACAGGCCGCCGGCGTACTGGCCGTCGTCCACGAGCCCGAACAAGGACAGCTTGCTCGTCGTCGAGGACCTCGTGATCAAGTACGCGCCGGACCTGCCCCCGGTGCTCCACGGGATCTCGTTCGCGCTGAGGGNCGAAGGAGCGCGTGGGGNCTGCTCGGGAGGACGGGCAGCGGCAAGTCGACGCTCGCGATGAGTTTGCTGAGATTTGTGAGTGTGGCTGGTGGGCTGGTGGGCTTGTGGGCTTGTGGGTGGTGCGGAGTTGATGACCCTTTGTTTGATAGGTCGATCCGGCTAGTGGTCGGATTATTATTGACGGGATTGATATCAGTACTATTGGTTTGCACGACTTGCGTTCTCGAATTGTGAGTGGTGCTCAAAGCGACTTTGCCTGACCCATTGTGCTGATTATCTTGGCAGACCTTCATCCCCCAAGTCAGTATCTCGTTACATATGGAGCCCCATAGCTGTACTGATAGTTTTCGTAGGACGCTACGTTGTTCTCTGGAACGCTGCGCGACAATCTGGATCCATTCGGTACGTTGAACGACTGAGTCCACATGAGCGCAGCGCTTACCAGCAACATTCAGGCGAGCATACGGACGCAGAATGTCTGGACGTACTCCATCGCGTGCAGATGATGTCAGACAGCCAGCTCGCCTCGCAGCGCACTTCCCGCGAAGCCTCGCGTGCCGCGTCGCTTCACGAGAACGAGAACGAGCGCGAGGCGACAATCGCGTCCATGTCGACGTCGCCCACGGAGACCGAGGGCAAGACAGTCATCACGCTCGAGACGCAGGTGTCGCCTGGGGGGACGAACTTCTCTCAAGGCCAGCGGCAGCTCATCGCGATGGCGCGCGCGCTGCTTCGGCGCAGCGCGATCATCATCCTGGACGAGGCGACGAGCAGCATCGACTTTGCGACGGACGCGAAGATCCAGGCGACCATCCGTGAAGAGTTTGGGAGCTCGCTGCTGTTGACGGGTGCGCTCGCGTCGAACCGTTCTCTCGCTGCGGCGCACATTCTGACCATGCGTATGCAGTTGCCCACCGTCTACGCACCGTCATCGACTACGACAGGCTGATTGTCCTGGACAAGGGCGAGCTCGTCGAGTTTGACACCCCGTTGAACTTGATCCAAAAAGAGGGCGGCGTCTTCAGGAACATGTGCCTGAAGAGCGGGACGTTCGCAGACCTGGAGGCGGCCGCCAAGGCGAAGGTGGAGCGCGATCGCCAGGAAAGCTCTCGGGCTTGAAAAAACGTCGATGGACTTGGAGCTTGCTTTTTGGTCGGTCTGGTCGTTCTGGCCGTTTGGTTTGTTTGTGGGACTTTGATATGGAACTGGAACTCGACTCCGCAATGCTAGTATACAGGATCAGATATCCCGGAACGGTACGTACACGAAATTTGTGTCGGTTCATTGTTGTCGATACAAAGGTACCAATGGTAGATGCAATGTTCAAGCTTTGCGCGACATTCTGCGACGTGTATGCTCTGGGTCGGAACTAGAGGCGATCTAATTGGCCAAGTTACGTTGATCGGGTACTGGAGGAAGTACTAGCCTGAGTATGGTATGGTCATGATAAGCAGTCGAATTGCAACGCTCTGGCAGTTGGTCAATGCGACCACGCCGTGTTCTGGCATGGCCTGTACATTAGTCGGCGTAACATACAAGTCTTCCCGCCACAGCTAACATGCTGCCTCGCCGTAGTACGTACGCGTGCGACGGTAGTTGACGCCGCCGGTGACTATGGGTGGTGTATGGGTCACGGAGGTCACAGAGCACGGAACGTCGACACAGTGTGCCGTCACACGGATATCCGACAAACCTTCTTGCTTGCCCGCCATGGGTGCGTACTCAACAAAAGTCAGTTTCATCTGGAATTCGCTGACAGGACAGAACTTTGAGCTTAACACCACTAAGACGTGTATAGACCAGAGAAATAATCTAGGCTGCCCTTTCAACGGCACCGAGAGCTCGAGAACGAACGTACACAACTGGTCACGAGTCCTCTGGCCAAGACAAATTTGTTAGAATCACTTCCAACGGAGAGCTCCTATACGGATCTCCTTATCGCCCGAAAGACTGCGCGCGCGCACCAGCGAGTCCGCGGTGACGACTGACAGAACGAAAAGTCAGAGACAAGGATAGCCGACGAACCCGTCCCGCCAACCCGTCTGCGAGGCACGCAATTTTGCCCCACACTTGGCGATCATTCCCCGGACTCACCTTCCCCGTTCCAGCATCGCTTACCCCGCATCAACACAACCCGCGCCCTCGTCTTCAATGCTCACATGAGCACCCGCGGATGCTGGTGTACACATCTCCCCGCGCTACTCCTTATCGTCCAACGTTTAAGCGGTGTGCCCCGCTCTTGCACGGTGCGGGCAGCCACAGATGTCCGATCACGATTCAGAACGCCGGGAGGGTTGTGGACCCACCAACGTGACCTCAATCCTCTCTCGAGGCCCGGCCCCTTCTTAGCGTCAGTATGAGACACGGGCGTCCGACGCGCTCGACGCGCGGGTATAAGACTGCTCGGGGCAACCGTGAATCTCGCCGCCGCTCTTGCACCCCGTTGCCGCAAGCGTGCACGCCCCATACGCCTTCGACGTCCTCGACCGTTGTTCCTACGTGCAAGTTCTACGACGCGTCTTTCTCGCCACGACCCTACTGGACGACCGCCGGCAAGACCTGAACATGGCTGCCAACGACAGTGACGCGCGAAGCGCGAGCCTCGAGAAGACCGGGGTCGAGTTGATGGTCGAGGAGGCCTCGATGAAGCCGGACGTCGCGTACGGCGGAGAGGATGAACTTCCGCCGCCCCCAGACCTCTCTGAGGCCCAAATCAAGGCCCTCTATCGGAAGATAGACTTGCGCCTCATGCCGATTCTTACGCTCATGTACTTGTGCTCGTTCTTGGACCGTGGCAACATCGGTGAGTCGTTCATTGTGTCTCAGCGTCTGAGCGAGAGTGGCGGGCTGACGGGCAGATTGGTAGGTAACGCCAAACTCCAAGGTCTGCTCACGCAGTTGAATCTCGATGGAAACAAGTACAACATCGCTCTCGTGAGTTCCCCTCCCTATCGTAGGAGACCCAGCACGCTGACTTACCCGAGCTTAGACCATGTACTTCATTGTACGTTAAAATCCACAAATTCCAATGCAACGTTGGGATGCTCACGATCTGTCGCAGCCATACTGCTTATTCGAATGCCCGGCGAAGTGAGCCCTGCGTGTTATTCTCTCAGCCACTCCTTCAACTGACATTACGCCAGCTTGGTTCTGAAGAAGTTCCGCCCGTCGAGATGGTTACCTGGAATCACTGTAGGTAACATCCGTACTCCTTTTGGCCGGAGCTAACCTTCACCTGCGACTAGCTCTTGTGGGGCCTTATCATGTAAGTCAGGTATTCCGATGTTCACGCTGCCGACCTAACCGTACCTTCAGGACGCTTATGGGTCTGGTCAAGAAGTACGTCGCAATACTTACGTTCCTGGCCGGTCCCTTATCTCAATGACGCCCACAGCTATCCTCAACTCGTCGGCACCCGCATCTGTCTTGGTGTAGCCGAGGCAGGTCTCTTCCCTGGCGTTGTCTACTAGTCAGTCTCCCATCACATCATCCAACCGACTAACCCCACTCACTTCACTACGTCTGATAGCCTGACGCTTTGGTACCCGCGCCACATGATACAGTATCGCGTCGGCCTCTTTTTCGGAGGCGCGACGCTCGCGGGCGCGTTCTCTGGCTTGCTGGCGTTTGGCATATCGTTCATGTCCGGCACGGCCGGTATGCTCGGCTGGTCGTGGATTTTCGTGCGTACTCTGTCTTTCTGTTCACTCTGCACGTTGCTCACCAGAACCGTGAATGCGTAGATCATCGAGGGCCTCGCCACTATCGTGGTTGGAGTTATTGCATTCTTCGGTAATTCCGATACTGACTGACTACGTGAGCATACACTGAACACATACCGTGCACAGTCCTGGTCGACTTCCCGCACACCGCCACATTCCTCACGCCCGAGGAACGTGCCTATGTTGTGCACCGCAAGAGTACGTACCTTGTGTCATCCTCTGCAGCCCCTCCGCTGACCGTACGGGAATCGTCTACAGAGTACGACAACTCGACCGTCGGCGAGGAGGAGCACTTCGAGATCCGCCACATCTGGGAGGCACTCCTCGACTGGCAGGTGTGGCTGCATATCCTCATCTACATGTCGATCATCACTCCTCGTGCGTCTCTCTTTCTGCGATGTCATTTCTCTCGCCTCAACTTGCTGACTTTTGATGCATGTTTGCAGTCTACGGTATCTCCTTGTTCTTGCCGTACGTTCTTGCCGTTCTCTCCCCTTGTAGAGACGTACAGCTGACTCCTCCGCCCACAGTTCAATCATCAATGGGTACGTTTCACGTCCATGCGGGAGACAAGTCCTTCCTAACACATGTACAGGTTCGGCTACACCACCGCGATCTCGCAGCTCCTCACCGTCCCGCCCTACGTCTTCGCAAGTGCGTANTCATACCCCCTACACTTCCTGGTTGTCGTATCTCATCGTGCATACTACGCCTCACAGCCGCGACGCTCCTCGTATGGGCCATCTGGTCCGACAGGATCAAGAAGCGGTACCCGTTCGTGCTCGCCGGCCTCACGTACATCCTCGTCGGCTTCGCGATCAACATTTCGGACGTGCCCGCCGGCGCGAAGTACTTTGGCACCTTCCTCGTCGTTGCGGGCGCGTATGCCGGCTTCCCGGGCGTCGTTGCATGGTAAGTCGCTTCGTCCGCGTCCTCTCTCTTCCTCGTCCTGGTTCCTTCCTAGCGGGACGTCGGGTGCTGATTGATATGTGGTGGATGCAGGCTGGGCAACAACCTTGCGGGGCACTACAAGCGCGGTGTGGGCATGGCCCTGCACATCGGCATCGGCAACTTTGCAGGCGCGATCGCTAGCAACATCTACCACAGCAAGGACGCGCCGCGGTACATCACCGGCCGTGAGTCTCTTCTCTCTCCCTYMCCCCATTCTATGGGNACTGACGACAGCACCCCGGGATAGACGCAATCGAGCTCATGTTCGTCGGCATCGGGTTCATCACCGTCCCGATCGTCGTGCTGCTCTACAAGCGCATCAACGCGCACCGCGACGCGCTCGTGCGCGAGGCGGACGAGAAGGGCATACGCTACACCCCYGAGGAGCTGCGCCGTCTYGGGGACCGTGCGCCTGACTTCCGGTACACGCTCTGAGTTCCGAGCTTCGAGCATGGTTGCCGTGCGTGGCTCGGTGTCAGAGCCTTGAGCGGATTGCCRCTGTAGATTTSAAGGTAGCGTYCCGCTGATCAKYGGTGCCAAGGAATGGCTACRTRTAGGGATCATGGCTTGGAGGATGGTTTGGATGTATTGTACGAGTCRTCGTTGTTCATACGGATGTAACATTAGATGTGTACTGTACATGGAACAACTTACCTTACATTCGCGTGTTGTACTCTTAGCACCGCCAGCGACCTGGTRYGATTCAAAYYTRAACAGNGNTAAGTGCAGTACRTTCACTGACATGAGCTAATGTTGGCTGCCATGGATTGGAGATGYAGTACGCCGGGTGCAGTGCATAGTMTTAGCGAGAGCTGAAAGCTGGATAGCACAGGGGTATTCATACAAGTACATGCCACACAAAGACAAGAAAAAAGGGAGAACATATCAGCGAGTCGATCACCACAGCTGAGGATCATGAGCGCGCCGCCCTCGTCCTCGTAACCCGCGTCCTCGGAGCCGGCAAAGCGTCTTCGCCCGCCTCAGCAGCAGGCTCCTTCTTCACCCGCTTCGTCGTCTTGCCCGCAGCCGCACGCACGCGCGTGGCAGGAGCCTTCGCCTCCTCATGGTGGTCCTCCTCCTCCTCATCGTGCGCCT
Source organism: Trametes cubensis (assembly GCA_029747595.1). Taxonomy (NCBI): domain Eukaryota; kingdom Fungi; phylum Basidiomycota; class Agaricomycetes; order Polyporales; family Polyporaceae; genus Trametes; species Trametes cubensis. The sequence continues at coordinate 51,415 of JAPEVG010000174.1, forward strand.
CCGGCGTGTTCTCCTTGTCCTCCGGAATARCCGGCTCSACGCCCAGGCCGACCGCAGGAGCGGCGGCGGCGGTCGTAGACCCCCCTCGCGTCCGCGTACCTGTCCGTCCGCCCGCRCCTGTCGTGCCTGAGGGCGTAGGCTGTCGCGGGACAGGSGTGCGTCTCGCACGGGTCGCGCGCGTCGCTGCGCCGCCGCTCGTGCCCTCGTCGGCCTTGTCCGCGGACAGCGAGGGCTCGGCGTCTTCCTGCTTCACCGTGCCCGTAGGGATCTTGCTCCGCGTSCCGCGGCGGGCGCGCGTAGCGGTAGGGGGAGGCACGGGAGGGTCCTCCTCGGTAGGCCCGTCCTCGCGCGAGAGCGAGTCGAGAGGGTCGTCTTCGCCGTCGTCCTCGGGTACCTCGATGGGCTTTGCGCGTGTGCCTCGGCGCGTGGTGCTTGGTTTGGAGCTGGCTGCGGGTGTGGGAGTCTTTGCACGGGTCTTGCGCGTAGGCTTGGCTTCGCCGGAGGCAGCATCTTCACCATGGGCCGATGTAGTGGACGAGTCGGTCGCTTGCCGAGTGCGGCGGGTCGCGCGAGCTGCAGTAGCTGGCGGTGCCTGCGTGCCTTCTTCCTCTTGAGGCTCTGGAGTCGCGGGCTTCGCTTCCGTGGGCTTCGCTCGTGTCGTCCGAGTAGCCTGATGGAGCATCGTCAGGACCGGGCGCAATACGACTACATTGAATGTTGGTGTACATACCTGTCCAACGGTACCATCTGCGGTACGTGCCCTGGTGCGAGGGACAACATGATCGTGGCCTTCTCCGGTATCCTCCAATGCCTGGGATGCCGCGCGCGTGCTCCGCGCAGGAGCAGGCACCGTAGTTCGACGAGCGATCTTGCTCGTTCCAGGGGCTTTCCTGCCTCGCGAAGCACGCGCGGGAATCGCCGCAMYTGGCTGCTCTCTCTCCTCTTCAGCAYTYTCCGCAGGTWCATCGRCGGKCGGCTCTGCATGCGCGACTTGTCGCTCAGGCGAGGCTGGACGGTAACCAGCAGGGGTGCTCAAGAGCTCCTTCATACCATCCATTCTTGGTGTCTCAGTGGGACCTTGGACCTGCACCCGGAACATGTCCCGTACGCCTGTGAGTGCCGGCGTACTAGGCTCGGCGTGAGCACGTCCAAAGACATGTCGCAGGTCGGACATCCTAGGAGTCTCTGGTGGGGCCCAGCCAGATCCTCYACGAGCTGCGGGCTCAGGTTGGGCATCATCGTCCTGCATCTCCACGTCCTCTTCGTCGCTGGACTGGGCTGGAGGAGCAGGGTCGTCCTCTTCGATGAGAATACGCGATGGGGCGTGCGCCGTTGCATGGCCAGGGGCGAGCAGGGAGAACCCGCCTTCACGTTTTCGGGGGCTGAGGTTCAGGCTTTGCCGGCCGAGGCTCTGCCGCTGCTTCACACCCTCGACCATCTGCTTCATGCGCGCGAGGAGCACAGCGGTGTCTTCCTTCTCGTCATCCTCCAGCTTGACGGACGAACTCGATGCCGTCGCTGCCGAAGGCGTCTCGTCCTTCACGATTGGTGCTGGGGATTGCGGCTGCTCTGCAGAAGACGCTGGTGGCTGGGCGAAGTTGGGTGATGGAAGCGGTGCGAGGTTGGGGAACAGCGTGCGGCGGGAGCCAGGTGCTTGGCCYTTGAAGAAGTTGTCTGGYGTGGCRAGCGCAGAACGTCTACGCGCGCGTATCGCCTGTTCATTCARGCYCTTCAAATCTAGCCCAGCATTTGGTAAGGATCATGGCACTRACCTCRCGTTCCTCTTCTGTGAGCTTCTCCCTCTTGACGGGTGAGCGAGGCGTCGCGGGAGATGCGGGGGTGTTTGGGATAGRTTTGARGCCTTCTTCCTCCTTGACGGTATCTGGCACCTGGATCTCGCTCACTTTCCAGGGTGCTACCARGCGTACCCGGCGAGGACCTGCGTCATGGCCTACACCGAGCGACATGCGAGGCTGCCTAGTACCGGTAGTCCTGGGGATCTGTGGGCTCATGAAACGTCCCAAGGGACGYGGRACGTCATGCTCTTCTTCATGTTCGTGYTCYYCCTCGTGGRTCTGWTCGTCATAGTTCTCGTTTTCGTAATCATCGTACTCGTCATGCTCGTGCATTTCTTCGTCCTCATCTTCAACATATTCCTGGACYTYATCGTCTGCTTGGTCCATCTCCGGTTCCTGCTCCTCTTCCTTTGGCTTGTACGCCGTCAGACACGCASCAATGAATCGCAAYATATGGACCAACCTCTACGGAAAGCCCCCGCAAGGCCCAACCGAGACCACCTCTGACYAAATCCAAGCTCTTCCGCCAACCTGTCACCTGTGGTTGTGTNATGTGGTGAAGGTATCTCCTGRATRTCATCGTCTCCCTCTTCRACTTCGGCAATAGCTGCGATAGTCTCCTCRACTTCTTCGACTTCCTGTTCTTCCTCCATCTGAATTTCGCGTTGAATAGCGGCGCGCTGCGCTGACCGCATGAGCACAACCCGATGTAGTGATGGCCGGGGACGGCGAGCRGGCGTGCGGGGTGCCTGTGGAGCAACCGGAAGAGGGAGAGGGAGAACTGGTTCGGGATCCTCGTCCAGAATGATGAGATCCTTGTCTTCCTCTACTACTCGAGGCGTGTCGCTGTGGGCCAACACGATCTCTTCGTCCGCAGAGGCAAATGGTGCGCGCAACGGCGACTGTAGTATGCGGAGGTTTTCCCGTGGGTCTTCACTGGGCCGAGGGGTGAACACATGCGCACTAGCAATCATCGACATTCGTAGAGGGCGTCGGGAGGCCATGGGTGTGGCGCGTGAGGGCGTGTTGATTAGAGCGGGGCGGAGGTGCTTCGGAGGGTAGTTGAAGCGGAATCGTTTTTTGTGGATCTCTATCACCGAATTGTTCTGCAGGGGCACAGTAGTSGGACCGGGCGCAGTCGCTGCCGCAGGGAATAGAGGCGCGTCATCCAGCAGTAGCCCATTCGTTCCAAGAACRACAAGGAAAGCTTTTCGTTCAACAAAGGTAATCTTWGCGTGGAGAGAAGATACAGCGGGGTAGTACAAGCGAAGAGAGCAGGCTTGGTCGCGTCCAATAGTGAGTTCCTCGTCGTCGATAGGGTAAGAAGTYGCCACGGATTCCACAGGCAGGCGTCGYAATAGCGAAAGCGTGCCAAATCGKCCAACGCTCTCTACYTCCATTTCAGCTRGATGTGGGGCCCACGAGCGATGAGTGACGAGGTGGACGCGACGAGCGCGGTGTTGGAGGTGGCGGCCAGAAGCAAGTTCAACACAGACGCGCTTCCCTCGACGCGCGACGACGTGACCGCGTCGGGTGCGCGTTGGGTATTTCGTGTCAGCGATAGATATCTGCAAATTGACGGAGTATTTACATGGCCGACTAGCTCAGTTGGTTAGAGCGTGGTGCTAATAACGCCAAGGTCGTCGGTTCGATCCCGGCGTTGGCCAATTCTTTTAATCTTGTTTTTGTCCCATGACCACGAGCTTCCACAAGGCGTGGTTCGTTTCTCCTCCACATCAACCACTCCTTCGCGATGCCACCTCGTAGAAGTACTCGCACCGCTGACACTCGAGAAAGTAGCACAGGTACTTCCAAGACACGTTCTAAACGCCCCGCCACGTCCCCGCCACCACCTGCTCCTGCGAAGCGTAGAGCCCTGCCAAGGCAGCCACAGGACGTACATGTAGAAGTCCCAGTCCCAAGCAAACCACGAAATGTACGGAAGGCGAAGGAAGAACTTGAAGGACGCGACCACCCGGTTCAATCCCCACAGCCACCCAGACCACCTGCACACGAACGGCCGTGTTGGCAGCTCTTCGGTTGGGGCAATAACCTATTCTGTCAACTAGGAATGGGAGAGGATGGCTCTGTGTCTTCGGCCCCAGAGTTCTCGAAGCCTACGCGAAACCGACTGGTTGAGAAGCTCATTGCTGAAGGTCAGTTCGGCGAGTCGGATGCTGGACTCGAGACCATTGCTGCAGGTGCCTTCCACAACCTCGCCATCAGCGAAGACGGCGCGGTACGTCTCAAGCTCGACGCCCACAGAATATAACATGGCTCACCTCCTACGATAGATATGGTCTTTCGGAAGCAACGAACATGCCGGCTTGGGCCGGCCTACCTCAGAGGACCTGGACCCGACTCCAAGGCGAATACAGAGCCTCGTAGACGAAGGCTTCCGTGCCGTTCAAGTCGTGACTGGAGACGGCATCAGCGCCGCTCTCAGCGACCACGGAGTCGCACGCGCCTGGGGCTGTTACTGCGTACGTTCATCAGCTTCACAGCCAGTTGAATCTCACCACAACCTACTTACATGGCCATCATACAGTCAGCCGGTGCTGACCGCGCGTTCAAGGCTTTCTCTCCGGAGACGCCTAAGCAGCTAACTCCTACATCCATCCCAGACCTCTCTGAGGAACGCTTTGCCTCCATCGCCGCGGGCAGTGCCCACCTCGTCCTGCTCACGCTCACAGGCGAAGTCTACACAGTGGGCTGCGGTGACGTCGGCCAGCTCGGTTACCGCGTCCCCGAGAAGAACCCGGTGCTCGGCACCATTCCGCACAAGGTCCTCCGCCACTCGCGCGGGCACCGCGCCGTCGCAGTCGGCGCCGGGACCTCGACCTCGTTCTTCGTCGACGAGCAGGGCGCCGTGTGGGGCTGGGGCCTCAACCATTACGGGCAGACCGGCACGGGGAAGCTGCCTGCGGCGCCCCGCCCCGGGCACGAGCACGACCGCAAGAAGGTGCGCAACATGATCGTGTGGGCGCCGCAGCGCGTGCGTCGCGTGAGCCGCGCGGAGCTCGGGGGCGGCGCGTCGGTCGTCCAGATCGCGGGCGGGGACGAGCACACGCTCTTCCTCACCTCGGACGGCCGGGTGTTCGCGTGCGGGTCTGGGTGGGCCGGCCAGCTTGGGGGCGGGCAGGCAGCTCACGGAGAGCGTGCCGGAACCCGTCCCTGTCGTCTTCCCCGCATGATGTCGCAGAGGACCCAATTGTGCAGGTTGCGTGCGGCGGGCGTGTGAGCGCCGCGGTCACTCGTGCTGGAGTGCTCTATACGTGGGGCTCGAATACTTCGTCACAGATCGGTGTGGCGGACGCTCCACAAGAGGTGACCACGCCGACCGTCATTGTAAGAAGGGAAGGCAGCTGGCGCGCGAAAGTCGTCGCTTGTGGAAGCCAACATTGCATTGCGCTCTTGCAGAAGAAAGCCCAATAACGACTGTCTGAGGCGTGTGCTCATGCTGTATGCGTAGTTCTGGTGAGTGCTCGACATATATCCCATTTCTACCCCTTGCTGACGATTCACTGGAGTCTATATCACAGTGGAACTGATAGTGGTTCAATTCGTCGTGCCATGATCATGGTTCTGCTCTGCATACCCTGCTATTTTTGCTTTCCCGAAATTGCTTTTTATTACCCGTTGACAATGACTGGATGGACATAAACCACAATTCATGTATCACAGCTGCCCCGCTGCAGCGTCTGCCTTTAACAGCAATGGCAGTATTTTGCGATCGGGTAACCAGAGAGCGTGGTAAGACAAGGTGAATCTGCGCGACTTGAGCCATGCGTGTACGAGCAGTTGCATGGGGTATTCGCCCACTTGCAGAGTCCGTAGTTAAATTCTTCCTCTGAACAGAAAAGTCGATTCGCACGGTCTGCGAGGATCTTGATTGAATCTGTCTAGATGACCTCGGGAGACATATGTATGCATCGTGGTTGACCGGGAGCGTTTGAGTTCATGATCAATCGCGAGTAGGAGTGAGGCTAAACAAGAGGTCAAGACCAAGCGGCAGTCCACACAGGCAGAAGATAGAATAACATCGATAGTTGCGAGCACCACCTCGTTACAAGAATTACAGAGTGTAAGGGTCCGTCCGGATCATGTACGCAGCCACGCAGTCTTTGCAAGCTTTTTCTGCTTCTTCTTTTCCTTGAATCGTTCCTGTAAAACCCACGTCAGACGCCATGCTCGCCCTGTAAAGAGATGAACAAGAACCCACCAGGTCCTGCTTCGTCGGTCGTTTCCGCTTCCTGCTCTCCTCCTCCTGTGCCTCCTGCAGCTTGCGCATCTCAACGTCCTTCTCCCACGCGTTGACGTCAAAATAGAACTCGCTCATCCGCTTCGCCCGCTCGTACTCGGACAAGTGTGTCGGGTCGCGWGCGTCCTGGCGTGCGAACGCCCCGTGCGCGCGTTGAACTTTGCGGTATATGTGAATGCACCTGGGGCGCCGGTACCTGCGACAAGGGATGGGTCGAGGTGGGCAAGCGCGGGGTCGATACCTTGTGCGGCCGCAGCAGCGTAAAGGTCGACTGTAGAGGAGGGGGCGCCTGGTGTTGCCTGGGTAGTAGAAGCGGCGGCTGCAGGTGCGCTAGAAGGCCCTGCCTCTGCGTTGTCTTGCTGCAGGGGGTTCACCCATGTTGTTTCCTGGGTGACTGAATTGTAGAAGTAGTACGCGTTGTGCGCTGGAGACCACACGGCCTGCCATGTTCCCGTAGAGGCCGAGGAGGCGGTGGGCGCTGAAGCAGACGTAGATCCAGAGTTGCCAGGCGCAGGTGTAGATGTGGATGTAGAACCCCCGTCTACGGCAGAGGGCGAAGTGGAGGTCTCGCGAGACGCAGATTCGGAAGCGTCGTCTTTGCCAGACGGTGCTTCAGAATTGTCGCGAGAAGGCTCAGACGCACCGTTGGCAGGCTCAGACGCCTCTCTGTTGGAATGCTGCTCGCGGTGCTCGTTGTCGCTGGTGGTGGGCGACGCAGCGTCGGGTGTGGGGGACGATGGGCGGGACATGGTCGAGGGCAAGTGGGATTCAAACTCCGTCAAGCGTACCGAAAGGGAAGTGGACGGCGGCTCCGGAGATGCCGCCGCGACTGCGACTTACCCCGCTTTCCCTTCCACCACCATCTACCACGGCAATTACTGACCAAGGTATGCAGTGATTCTCAGTCGAGCTATATCGCGTTATATGACAAGATCAGGCCTAACAGAAGCGAAAGCCGTATACGTGCCACTGTGTAGTGAAACGACACTCATTGCGTCCAAGATACCGCAGTCCTAACAGGCAGCGGCGCTACTAAGAGTAGATTTGCAAGAAATCCTGAACTTAGAGCCCTCAGCTCTTGATTTGTTCTCCAACCGCAAATTCAGACCTTGTTGACGTGCTTAGTGCCTTCCTGCACATCCCCACCGTACACCCGAATCCGCCTGCAGATCCGTCATGGCTTCACCCGAGGACCGCCCTCACTACATCCCATTGCCCCCGCCGCTCCGTTCAGCAATGAAGCACTCATCTTCGCGGCCTACGACCCCGAACTCTGGGCCGTCTACCTCGCCAATGCTTCGCGCATCTCCCCTTTCACCCCCAATGCCTAACATATCGCTCGCCTCACCCGCACTCTCCACATCCACACTCCCGACGGCTGCATCTACCCATCAGAACTCATCCCCCCACCTTGGCCAGAATTCCAACCCATCGTCATCTGTAGTTACTTTTGGTTCCCCGAACGGACCTGGTTCGCCGCTCATCGCCGCTCAAGGATACACACCAAAGGTATCCTTCGACACGCTGGAGAACCCGCAAGCCAGCATGTTCTCGTACACTTTACACGTACAAAGCGAAGGCTACACGCGGACTCGAAGCACCCGGGTATTCCTCTGCGCATCCAGCCCCGACGAGAGTGGTCGCCAGGCGTTGGAGTGGTGTCTGGAGAGCCTGGTACAGGACGGCGACGAGCTTGTCGTCTTCCGCGGGGTTGATCCGGATGACTTCGGTAAGCTTGTGAAATAGCCCACGGTCTCATTTGTTCTTATCACGATTAATAGCGGAGAACGACCACGACCAATATCGCGAAGACGCGCGCGAACTCATGCGGCAGATCCAGGAGAAGTGCGTCGAATATGACCCCGAACGCAAACTGTCTATCATCGTGGAGTACATCGCAGGCAAGGTGACGCAGACCATCGACCGGTTGATTGCCCTCTACCGCCCCGACTCGCTCGTCGTCGGCACGCGCGGGCAAAGAAGTGTCATGCAAGCATGGGCAGGTGCCTTCGGCGCACCGGGTGTTGGGAGTGTGTCGAAGTACGTACAGGACGCATCCGGATTAGCGTGGCTCTCGCACTTACGTCTTGGCGCAGATACTGTCTGAGCCATTCTCCCGTACCGGTGATCGTCGTTCGGCCCGAGAGTAAAGTGCGCAAGACCATGGCGAAACGACGCGCGAACCCGAAGCGCGGCCAGCATTTCGATGAGTACGTGTACCGTCATCTCTTCATCTGCCTCCATATGCTTGGCTTGCTATCCTGCTTGGCGGCAATGCACGGGAGTTTAGAAGTCGATGCTCATTCATTGAAATTGCACATAGACTCACGAAGACGAAGACGAACAATGGCTCCCTCTCCGTGCCCATGTTCTCTACATTGACTCGGTAGATCCCAGCTTGTCTCGAGCATCCGCGTCCGGTGCCGAAATCCCGTTCTCAAACCCAAGCATTTATATGGCTTAGTACCTCCACTCATAATCATCGCGGATATGATATCAGCCTTGGAGAATCTTTGTTCGCGTTCGTGCCGGAATCACGCACACTGACCCACGCTCAACCTCCTTATCTCTACTTCACTGTTTTACGGGTTTAAATAGGTAGCAGGGCTCACTATATGGACATTGCCAGTAGAACTGAATCGTGTACTTTGTAACACTCCAGCTTCCAAGCAAACACATGAATACATGATTGTAAGTATATTCGGGTGAGAAGCTCCAAGCATGACTCCCTCCACAAAAAGTCTATCATGAGCGTATAGTAAACTGTATGCCAGCTGCTGTCACCAAGGGGTAGAGGCAAAATGACGCTCGGCAGCTACATGCACTAAGGGGGAATCGAACCCCCGGCGGGTCGATGGCAACGACCCAGGTTACCACTACCCCATTAGTGCGTTGACATGAGCGGCTTACTGCTAAATATATCCACACTGTGCACGAGAAAATGTACCCCGATCACTTTGGCCAGGAACATCTTGCCATCATCCGGTACCACTCCCAGTGCCAGTAGAATCTCATCCCAGTCTGCACTTGCTCTCAGTCCCTCTCATGGCCGTCTCAAAAGCCGCCACTACGACGTCCACATTGAAAGCCGCTGCAGCCAAGCAGAAGGCAGCTTCCTCTGCGTATGGCGCGCCCGCGCAGCGCACACAGAGCAGTCGCAAGGGCAAACGCGCCTGGCGGAAAAATGTCGACATCGAGCCGGTAGAGGAAGGCTTGGAGGGACTGAGGGCGGAGGAGCGAGTTACGGGGTGCGTATCGTCATTAAGAATATGCAGTACAGTGCCGCTCATACTGGACGGATCGCAGAACGTTCCTTCAAAATAAGAAGGACGACGAGCTCTTCCAGGTCGATGTGCAAGGCGACGATGAAGGTGCATCCCTAGCCTGTGTGAAGCCAAGCAAAGAGTCGTCTCTTANCCCCCTTTGTGTTGTGACATCTAGTTCGCAGGACATTACCCAAGTTTTCTGAGCGGGTCCTCACCTCTACGAAAATATTGTCCGAGCGCTCCGCCGTTCCGGCCGTCTTCTCGCGGACAACGTCGTCGACAAAGTTAGAAAAGCGAAAGGCGGTATCGCATGAAGACAAGAGCCGGCTGCTTCGTATGAGCAAGCGGCTACGCAAAGGCCCGTTTAACGCCTACGTGGATCCTGACCAGGTCGGCGAGGGGAGTGCGCTGCTCGAATTGAGCGAGGCGGCGAAGAAGGCAGGAACGTATGATGTCTGGTCGGAGGATGTTCCAGAGAGACCGAACGTCAAGGTACGCTGAACGCTCCAGCCCGCCCCTCTATTGGGACCTTCATTGATGTGCGGCGAAATGATAGGCACCGCAAACGGACAATCCCCGCACCCACATCGCCCTTCCCGCCGTTCCATCGCCTCATGAAGGCACGTCTTACAACCCGCCGCTCACGGCCCACCAGCAGCTCCTGCGTGCGGCACACGAGAAGGAGGAGCAGAAGCTGAAGTCCGCAGAGGAAGTTGAACAGCTGAAGAAGAAGTTGGACCAGGCACGGGCAACAGCTGCTGCAGAAGCGGCTGCTGCTCAGGGCGTCGCACCTGGGATGAAGGTGGACGAGCCGGTCGAGGACCAGGCGGAGGAGGCGGAGTCCGCAGATCCTCCCCCTCCGAAGAAAATGCCTGCTAGGAAGACGAAGCAACAAAGACGGAAAGCCGAACGTCTACGTGCGGAGGTTAGTGCTCTCTTTCTCCACTTGAATGTGAGTATTGATGCGGTCTGCGCATGCAGAAACGAGCATTGGCGGAGAAGGCGGCGAGGAAGCGGATGTTGGCGACCGTCGACTCGGCAAAGGCTCTTCGCAAAGCGATCGCTCGCAACCTCGCGACACGAGAACGTCTTCGGGCGCAACGGCAGGCCGCTTTGCAGGAAAAGCTCAAGAGCGGTCTAGCGGGCCAGCGGATCGGTAAACATGTCGTGCCGGAAGGGGAGATCGACGTACAACTTGGCGAGGAGTTGAGCGAGAGCCTGCGGGGTTTGAAGGTAAGCGTCTCTCCCCCACTCCTCGTCGTCATCGATGAGATACTCATGAAACGCGATCCCGCCAGCCGGAGGGCAACCTGTTCCGGGATCGTTTCCTCAACATGCAGCAGCGTGCGCTCATCGAGCCGCACGCTCCCAACCCGTACGTTCTTTCACATACTAGCATCGTGGACGGGGCTCACCAAAGATGTACATTTAGGGCAAAGAAACCGAGGCGCAAAACGAAGGAATACGAGAAGCACTCGTACAAGCGGTTCGATCGAGGCTTCTGAGCGACTTGCCTCCTACCGTGTGTCTCCGCTATGTGACCATTCGTGCAGCGGGTCTCTCCAGGTGTCTTTCAGGCCCCAGTTACCGATCCTGTGCATTGTCGACATCCACGCATCTGTCCATCCTACGAGCATCTTTTGTATGAGCACCCACAGTCTATGTCCGCACGTTCCTTATATTGAGTGTCCGGTTATACTCGGATCCCGCATTCAAAAGGCTGCGATCTGACAGAAGCGACGGCGATCTGGACATTGCGAGTGCGGAAATTAAATATATAGCAAGTTACATGGATACGTCCACAAGTGGTACCCAAGACCCAACGGAGATCGGCTGTACCTCCTTCTGCCACCACGGACGAAATCGCGAGGACGAGGGAAGGCCTCGGCGACAATTGGGAGCTATCTTGAGCGTGTGGTCGACAACGCCTGGCCAGGAACACAACATCGGCAAAGAGGTCACCGTATGACGCAGCCGCAGAGTTTGCGTGCGTCCCTCGGGCTTCCCAAGGGCTGTCCACTGTGAGACCCAGGACCTGAGGAACCGCGCGCATCGCAAGGCAGCGTCGTTTCTGGGAGATGCGTGAAGAACCGCTAGGTGTCGGAGGGAACATGGATCTGCTTCTGCGGTCTCTTGGATTTTCAGATGGTGGCGTTGAGAAACAGCGCAGTGGAGAATGCGAGGCCGGCAGAGACGCACGGCAGAAGGGTTGGACGTTCGCAACGGATGCTCTACTTGTGGCACAGGACTAGACCTAGCATCCATCGTACGAAGCCTAGTGGACATTCCGACGGTGTGCCGAAGAGTCCAAAGGGCGTACGCCCAAGTCCCGATACAGTAAACCCTTACGCCGTCGAGTCGGTGGAAGCCGCGCGCCACTGAACCCACTGAGCACTCCATCGACGGGAAAGATGTTCGTAGCTAGCAGGATTGATCGATATCGCATTCTTGAGTATTCCGAATTGCAACGACGGGGTCTCGTGCACGAGTACCATACGAGGTTTTGCTTAATTCCAGCCAGCGGACAAGAGCAGATGGGACTAGCGGCGATAGTAGAAGAACGCTCGTAGCGGGATTCTTGCGCACAGCGCGGAGAATGGCATAAGAATACAGATGTGGCTTGCTCCCTCGATTGATAACATAGGCTGAGAGAATCCAGAGTAACGGAAACGAGACCACAGCAGCGTTTGCAGAGAAGCTTGTTTATGGCGCGACAGAGAACAGGCTGTTGCAACTCAGGTTGACGTCGGGTAATACCTTTGACAAGTCCCCCTTCCGAGTATAAAGAATGAAGATATTAAGGCGCATAGATCTAGACATTTCATAGTGACCACAGATAGAGTACGACAGAGACATGTGCACGGCGTTCAATACATTGTCTCGATATGGCAAGTCGGGTGCGGAGTGGCTGTTCGGCAAACGCCGGGAACTATGCAGTACCACCCAGCCACCCGGCCTCCCTCTAAGGGGAATATACTCGACAGCGGCGGCCCACAGCAAGTTCAAGATCAAGGTATGTGGAAATTATGCCCGTTCGTTGCACGACGATATACTGACGCTCTACTCGTCAGGCAGTCTCCCTTGAAGCCACCAAGAGTGAGTTTTGCTTGTTCGTGCTTTATCTGTGCGACCCGCAGGAAAGATCGGTACAAGATAAAGGAATACACGGAGGCTGGAGAGGTGAAGCGTGGATTGGGGATATTTGGGCGTATGGAGAAGGGTCTGGGATCATCGGGTCGCACAGGGCAAAGGTTCGTTCGGTGCAGCGTCTGACCATCTATTGCTTTGCAGCCCAGCAATGGCCCAACGCGTCACTCTCCGCAAGCGCAACCCCTACAACACCACTTCCAGCCGTCGTCGGGTTGTGAAGACGCCGGGTGGCAAGCTTGTCTACCACCACTTGAAAAAGCTCGCCAGCGCGCCCAAGTGCGGTGACTGCGGTATTGCCCTGCCTGGTGTATGTGTGCCATTACACGCGGTGGAACGTTCGGTACTGAGTAGGCTGTCATAGATCCCCGCCCTCCGCCCTCGTCAGTACGCCACCATCTCCAAGACGAAGAAGACTGTCCGCCGGGCGTACGGTGGCTCACGATGCGGAGACTGCGTCAAGTCCCGGTACGTACCTACTCCATCCACCCTCCCAGTACTTTTGTCTCACAGAACCATAGCATTCTCCGGGCATTCCTTGTTGAGGAGGCGAAGATCGTCAAGAAGGTGATCAAGTCGCAGGAGAAGGCGGGCCGCAAGTAAACGTCTGGGAGTTGTTTCTGCGCGGTTCTGTATTCTCTCCATGTTACGACGGACGGGGCAGGCGGGGCTGCCCTTGCCTGTGATTTATCCTACCACATCCCCTCATCCTGCCACGACGCCATGCCATCGCTCGCTTTCCCTCATGCATGTGTACTGCTTACTGTTGCAACCAAAACATGACCGATGAGGTCGGTATGCGGTATTTCTGACGCTCCTGCGCGCTCCCTGCACTCAGTTTGAGCCGACGTGAAAACTAAAAACGATGGTATTACATTCATGATCATTGGCTTGCCCCGGCGATGTTGCGGTGTGTGTGCGTGTCATCGTTACGAGATCGCCGGGTTGCTGTTCACATATTTTGAGCGATGTTGAGCAAGCTAAGCCGCTCGATGACAAAACGACATAAGTATATGGGGACGCCGCAGTCTTTTTCTCGACAACACTCCCAGCTCCAGCACGTCCCCGCCTGACACTCGCCACCATGGCCACTCGCTTGAGCTCTCGTGAACATTACCTCGACTTGCTGGACAAGTACGATACCTGGCTGTTTGACTGCGACGGCGTCTTGTGGCAAGGGGATAAGCTGATCGACGGCGCGGTCGAGGTCCTCCAGCTCCTGCGTCATCATAGTGCGTGCTAGACCGCCCCCTCGCGTCCTACCGCTCGCACTCACACATACGAACGTTACGTACGCCCATCTATCATCTATCTCCGTCGTGCATATTGCTCTATGCGCCTTCTCCGGCGAGTTAGAGAAGGCCGTGTTGTTCGTCACGAACAACGCGACCAAGTCGCGAGTCAATTACAAGAAAAAGTTTGATTCCCTTGGTGTAGAGGCTCATGTCGTGCGTCGTCAAAACGATCACCGTTTAAGAACTCACAACGAGGTCTAACGGAATGTATACGCGGGGATCTAGGACGAGATCTATGGCTCCGCGTACGCCGCTGCTGTGTACATCTCCTCGGTCATGAAGATGCCCAAGGACAAGAAGGTGTACGTGATCGGTATGGCCGGTCTCGAGGAAGAACTCCGCGAAGAAGGCATCTCTTACATCGGCGGCACGGTGCGTCTTCTTCCATGACTTGGATACGATTCATGAACGCGATATATGACCGATTATCGTAACTCCAGGATCCAGAGGATAACACGCTGGGATCGTTCTCGCTCGCGAACTGGACGCCTGACCCGAAGGTCGGCGCGGTCCTGTGCGGGCTCGACACGTCCATCAACTACACGAAGCTCTCGAAGGCGTTCAACTACATCCTCCGCAACGAGGACTGCGCGTTCCTCGTCACGAACGAGGACAGCACGTACCCGACCGCGGAAGGCCTCCTTCCCGGGGCTGGCTCTATCAGTGCGCCGCTGCGGTACGCGCTGGGCCGCGACCCGATAGCTATCGGAAAGCCTAAAGGCACGATGCTTGATTGCATACGGGCGAAGTGAGTCCCGTCTTTGCAAATGCAAGCTGCGCTCTTGCTGCTGACAAGCTACGCTGTGTCAGGCATGCGTTCGACCCAGAGAGAACGATCATGGTCGGCGACAGGCTGAACACTGACATTGAATTCGGCAAGGCGGGTGGTCTCGCAACGCTTCTCGTTCTGACTGGTACGTCGCATCTTCTGCGCTAGCCATGTCCGCGGGATGATAGATAAACCGCCATGCAGGCATCACGAAGGAGAGCGAGCTGTCGGGACCTAACGCCTCTCCGACCGTCCCGGACTATGTCACGAACTCCATCGGAGACTTGCGCGTACTGTCCTCTTGACAGGCCACTGCTATACCACGATTGGATAGAAGAGGTATAATTTAGAAGTCCGCGAGGAAGCCGCAAAGGTAGACGTCCACTGCGTAGTAGAAGATAGATGCCGTAGACTAGTTACGGAGGCAATTGTTGTTGTATCATGACTTCTTGACTTTCCCTGCTTGGGCGTGCGCTTGCTGCGCCTGACGGTCGACCTGTGCGAACGCAAGAGTCGCGCTCACAACGAGGGCAATGAGAGACCCTGCAATGCATCCTCCCACCGCGCCGAACGCGGGCGTAAGTGGCCATGCCTTCCCGGACTATCAGCCAGCGCCCTTCGATCAAGGATTCGGGGACACGAGCGGTGCGCACCTGCCATGGACGTTCCCAGTCGAGCCCGATGGGAATCGCGCCCGCCCAGCACCCCATCATAGTCCCGATAGCGGGATAGACGAGCGCCCTCTCAACCGGGTTGCGCGGCCTGCGTAGTTGGAGCGTCATGAGCACAGAGATGCGGTATGCAGGATGATCATAGCTCACGAAAGCTCCGCGAACAAACGGATCCAAGTGAGCCTCGAGACTAGCGAAGAACTGTCAGATCCCAGAGAAGGCACGCCTAGCGTGTACGCCGGAGGTAGGACGGTCAAGATGGCCAACAGAAGGCTCATCAGGTACGTGTGCAATGGGTGGCTGCGGTTCGCGCTGAGCATTTGTCTAGAAGAGATGTAGCGCATAGCGACTCACCTGCTGATTGGTGCCCCGAACATAACAGTGACCACATGAAACAGCATCGAGGCGATAACGGTCATTGCAACCGATTTCCCAAAGGCCTGCACAGGTCTTCGGTCACTCCCGTCGGAAGTGGGATGATACTCGGGATACCTACCGTTATCTGCCCGTAATCCACTCCTTTCCTCTCCAGNTTTTTGTTTGGTGGCTTCGGCATTGTTTGGCGAGGCAGTCACCTTGGCTGTACTTCGCAGGTCAAGGGACCATGTCCTCACCCAACTTGCCCACCAGCCTTGCAAGATGAGCGCGCCTGCGCATATCCACGCCACAGTCCGCACAGGGTTCTCAGTCAGGACTTGCATGACATCTCGACGTGGTTGGTTGGCCGCATTGCGCTCAGAGTCGGGGATGAATGATGTTCCTTTGAGCAGTAATGAGGTTGGGGTGGTCGGCAGTAAGAGTGCAGTGAAAGCAAGAAGAGAGGTGTGTACGCCGACGAGGGAGGTGTATCGTGCGAACGGGAAGAATGTGTCTGGCTCGAACGAGACCGCAGATTGTCCTTGTGCTGATACTTTGCTCGCCGCTGAGGCCTTTGCCTTGCGTGTTGGCATTGAGGTCGGCGTTGAGTCGGGGAGAGACCACACCTCCAACTGTGGCGGTCAAGACGCGTACGAGGTCGCGAGCCGCGTGGGCGTCACACGCGCCATTCGATCAGTCCGCCACGCTTCGTCCGACGCGTCGACTCTCTTCTCCTTGACTTCCACCACCGTCCCTCATTCTTGCAGTGCTATCGCGTCTTTGTTATACTTGAGCCGCAACTCGCGCATGTATCGAAAGAACACCGCTACTTGGGTTGATCAGGCTGTTAGAGACGGCCAATATGTGACACACTCGGATATATGCTAAGTCCAAGGTTCTAGTCCAGTCGCTCATGCACGAGGCGTTAGCGGCTGCAGTACGCAGCGAGAACTGCAAGTAGCCGGACATATAAGTGGGTACGTAAACGAATTGCCGGCTTGTACGACAGCTGTTCTGGATACCATGCTCACCCAATGATTGCCAAGAAGCGGTTCTTTCCACAGCCTCACGTTGGATAGTCCGGCGAACTGAAGGCCGTTGGGAAGTGCTTCTCGGTCAACGGACTACGTAGAAGCTACCTATAGCACTCTGCGAGATGCTTCAATATCTAGTTAGTCTGCAACCGTGGGCTACTCCCCATCGATCGTCCCGCACACCGAAGCTATCTGTGACTAACATAGTTCTGCCAGGGTTCGTGGGTTTTATTAGTACGGGTCATGATCAGGTCGAAGGTCACGTTTGCAGTGTCTCCCCCCAGTAGCGACCCCTGCCGCTCGAGAACTACTGGGAAGTCAAGTTAACTTCCGCACCCTATGCCACGGCGTTTTTCCGAATAGCGCTCTCTGTCTCGATCCAACTCAATCGTCTACAGAATTACACCGCGATATAGTTCTGGCGCCCCATTGCCGTCCTGGCGCCGCCATTTGCATTCATTCACACGGCACGTTGCTGACGCTGGCATGGGATGCGAAGATCTCTGGATGCGCTGGCGAACCTCCCCAGGCGCCCCCGTCCTTGTCCGCTGCAGTGATTGTGCTGAAGAGACCATCTCACCTCAAGGCACGCGATCTCTGGCACCATGTATCCCACACACTGGCTACNTTTTTTTTCAGCTTCTGAGCGCTCCGCTCTACCCTCGGAGGTTCTTTGGTGTATCCATATACTCTCGCGGCGGAAAACAAGCACGCACACCATGTGACAGATCTCTGGGCCCATCTTACGCTTTTGCGGTTGCTGTATTGACTGTGCGGCATCAAGTTCGCGCCGCTTCCCGAGCATCGTGGTGTGCACGTTCATTCGAACCCCTTTGTATCTCCATCTGGGAGAGCTACTACTGATTGTCTTGTGCATCTGCAATCACAGAACTGCTCAAAGGCAGTCCACTACTCGAACCATCGCACGCGTATTTAGCAGATCATAACGAATTTTTGCAGAAAGAGGAATAATATTGCAAGCCATGTTACCCAGAGGTGAAGTACAAATATCGATCGAAACACTAATAACCTCTAAGAGCTGCGCAGACGATTGCAGAGGTTCCTGGATTGGCGACAACTACATATGCTCGGTTTAATATTCAACCTTGCATGCCGGTGCGGGTATTCCAGAGGCTGATTCGCTGGCTATACTGTACGTTACTCCTCCAACTAATTGAAGACTCACGCGCGATACGGCAGCTGATGTGGCTTGTCCCAAGTGCTCATGCGCATTCGGAAACCTACGTCGTCCCAGCGAATGGGAACCAGTGGCTCCTCGCTATCCCCGGTGTCCACGAGGCTGCTAAGCCTGGCAACCTCTTTCTCGTCCTCTTCGTAGATCTCCTGGAGTCCAACATCGTCCAAGTGAGCTAGCTGTGCCTCGCCCTGGATGAACTCGAGCATGTGCATCGTCGCCTGGTGCATTTGTTCCATTGCGTCTTTGAGCCCTTCCGCTAGAGTCGCCTTGGCCACCGTACGCTGGTCAGCAGGCATCGCCGACAGAAAAGAGCCATCACTTGATTCCAGGTAGGTCGTAGGGTGAGGCGTCTCTTTCGCCCGTTGCTTTGCCGATGACCCAGTGGTGGAAGGCGCTACGCTTGAGGAAGGCGCCCGCGCCCGCAGGGATTGGGCTCCGGTCAAAGCGACAGCGTCAAAGTCCCCGAGCCTCTCCGCATCATCGACCTATTGCCATCCATTCATGAGCTACTATGCTCTCTTGGAAGACGAATCAGCTCACGTTTAGTAGGTCCGACACCAAAACTGCCGTCGGCAGCTTGTGAAGGTTGAAGTAAGCCACCGTTTCTTGAACGGCTTCATCTGCAGCCTTCCTGGAGAATCCATACATGGCTTCCCACGCTCTGATGAACGGATTATTGCTCGTTGGCTTGCGCCCGTACGTGTCAGACAGCTGGCGCCACATGTCAGTCTCAAACATGCCCATTACCGCTGAATGTGTCCACTTACCTCTTTGTAACACAGTGTGATGCAGCTCGCCTCAGCTTCGGCACAGGCCGCTGCATGGGCCAGCCCGGATACGAGCGACAAGTTGGTCTGGATGTGATGCTTGCGTTCTAGGGTCCTTGCAGCTTGGACGCCCGCCTCAGTAGAGGGAATCTGGTTTCCCTCGTTAAGTTCCAGGCATTCTCGAGCGAAGGTAAAGATGGCTCACAGTAACCACGATGCGGTCTCGGCTGATTCCCTTCTCCACAAATAACCTCACAAGGCGGACCGCCTGTCTAACCATCCAGGACATGTCGTCGTGGAATTTGGGGTTGATGAACGTGTAGTGGGGCCCGTCCACTCGTTCAAGCATTGATACGCCCAATTCTACGAGCTGGTACACAAGATAAGCCTGTATTCTCCTTGACAAGACTCGGAGCTCACATAGAATTGCATTGCCTTCTTCAGGATGGCAGCTATGTCCCACACACCGCCGGGTCTGCGTAGGATATGACCCACATTCAGCTCCAGTCGCCACAGCCCTGAACATTTCTGTCAACATACCGCTCCTCAATGGCCCGCTTTGCTCCCACCCAGGCGTGGTACGCCGTGTCTGCCTTCAACAACCCCTCACGCAGCATTCCGGGCGTCACCATGGTCCCGCCATAGGGTAAGGTTCCGAGCACTACACGCGCATCAGGGAAGAACATTGTCAGCGTACGCCGCCGCACCACGACGGCGCCATGGAACGTCGAAATTCTGCTCCGATACTCACGCTCGTATTCTAAGGTTGCCGCTATCACCAACTTGCCTTTGGCCTCGAGCGCGCGCCACAGGGGCCGACTCGCTTGGGCAATGGCCCTCTTCTGCCCATCCTGGCCCCTGGGCTTGGTCTTCGTAGCGCTTGGTCGGGGCCCCCGTCCTATCCCCGGCGAGCTGGATGAGCTAGACGAACTAGCAGCGGCCTTGCTCGGTGACCTGGGGGCATTCAGCAGCCGGTACGCTATATCCGCGAAGCCTGCATGAGTGGCGGTGAG
>JAPEVG010000175.1:0-70885 GCA_029747595.1 Trametes cubensis
CTGATCATGAAACCACACTGGGCGGGACTCCAATATTGCCTGACAAACACCTTGCGGACGTTTTTATGACCTTCTAGGAACCGGAGAAGCATGCGTCGCATTCTTGTCGACGCCCCGTAGCGCTGCCTGGCTGATCAAAACAGGTCCCCTGTGCCCGGACCGGCGCTGGGAGCGGGCGCATGTCTGACCATGGGCGCAGCTGACTGGTCCAGGCTGGCACGGTTATTCTGCGACACGGGGGGCAAGCCTGCGTATGTTCAATAGACACATCTTTGTGGCCAATGATTGACGTCAAGATCACTCTCGCAGGCAACCGTCGTGCCGTGCCGCGGACATGCCCCCAATGTCCACGAGGGTCCAGACCGTCCGATGCTTGATACTCCCCGAGTCATGGGCTTCGAGAGATCGCTGGGCAGATTAGGCATGCACGGAGGATATAAGAATGCAGGGGACATCGGTGCGGTGTTGCATTGTCGCTCTGGAACAACTGGCCCCGCCCTCTCTCCCCCTCCGAGACTGCTCTCTCTCATTCTGCTGCCATGGACACTCCCCGGTCTGAGAAGACGCATGTCGAGGTGTCCGAGGACGACAAGGCGTACAAGTACGCCGAGGCGCGCTCCGCCGCGCCGTCGGTGTACGAAAAGGGGGTACCCATAGAAGAAGTCGCCGACCTCCCGCCGGACGGTGGTCGTGGATGGCTCGTCGTCTTCGGCTGTGTGATCTTCTCCGCTGCCACGGTTGGATGGGGGNTATGTTCTCGAGTCCATGCACGCTGAAAGATAGCCATTGAACATTGCGTGCCTCTCCCCCCGCCCCTCGGGATTTCTTCTCTCTCTGCCCGTTACCGTGTCGCTTGGGAAGGCTTGTGAGCAGCGGACATCTCTGCCCGGTCTTTTTCTCGTGACTTCGACCGTGGTGTACTCACATTGCATCAGGTTTGGGGCGTTACGGAGGAGTACTTCAAGGAGCACGTATTCCCTGACGCTTCCGAGTCTGTTCTCAGCACGCTGGGCAGCATGTCTGGCATGGTACGTCCCGAGCGGCCATTCGGTCGTTTATCTGTTACCGCACGGAACATATGACTGATCCTCGCGGCCAGTTCATGACGATGTTGAGCGTTATCCCAGGAAAACTGGCGGACCGATAGTAAGTGTTACGTACGCGGAGTTGTCCTCGATCCGTTCCGCTGACCACTGCTTCTCCAGCGGTTATAAGGTGTTTTCTTCTCCGCTCTACGCCAATTTGCAGCGTGGCTGACATGTGGCCAGCCGTTCCTTGCAGCTGGAGGCATCCTGTGGACGCTGAGTATGTTCCTCTGCGTGTTCGCAACGCAGCTGTGGCATTTCTTCGTGATCATGGTGAGCGCTGCACGTGCCTTCTGTATGCATCAAGCGTACTCATGGTATCACCTCAGGGCCTCATCCAGGGCTTGGCCAATGCCCTGGTATACCCCCTCATTGTAAGAGTCACACGGCTCCTTGCCGCGCCTCCTGATATCAAACCAATGCCCACAGGTTGCCCTTCCGGCGCAATGGTTCCTCAGATATCGTGCGCTTGCAACCGGCATGGTTGTCGCCGGTAGCTCTCTGGGTGTGTTCTCCTCCTACTCGCCATCTCTCCAAACAGACTAACATGAGCCATTCATGATAGGCGGCGCGGTATCATCATTGGTGTTCCGAGAGTTGCTCACGACCTTCGGGCTCAAAAAATCCTTCGGGATATACACCGCGATTGATGGCTCCCTCCTCTTCGCGGCATGGTTCATGATTTCAGAGCGGAGGAAGCCGTCCGAGCGTAAGAAAATCGTCTGGATCGACCGTTCGTTCTTCACCGACCCGGTCTTCTGGAGCCTCGGTCTTTGCTTTTTCTTCACCGTATTGTAAGTGCTCAGGTGGTTTTGGGCAAGGTGAACTGCCGATAACGTGTGACTCGCCTTGTAGCGGATACCTCTCCCCTATTTTCTTCCTGCCCACCTTCGCTTCACAAAAGCTGCCTCACCTTTCCGACCTGGTATGCAGTCACACAGTTTGAATATCTAAGCCTCCTCGGAATGCTCACCCGATCCTCCACAGCTGGCAGCACTCCCTGTGACCATGCTCAACTTCTCCGCGGCTGCAGGACGAACGCTCATCGGCTTCCTCGCGGACCGCATCGGGCCCGTCAACTCCCTCTGGGCGATGGTCATGCTCTCCGGCCTGACGCAGCTCCTCGTCTGGACGTTTGTCTCAAATTACGCAGGCATTGTACGCACCTACCTTCTCCCTTGGCGTTCATCGCCTGGGGTATTGCGCCGTGGGCAGGTGTACTGATATGGGCCTTTTCAGATGGCCTTTGCGATCATGTACGGCTTCGTCTGCGGGTGCTTCCTCTCGCTCTCGCCAGCCGTCGCCGCACAGCTCTGGGGCTCAGGCAGGCTAGCAGGCCTGTCCGGCCTGATGCTCCTGTTCAACCTCCCAGGTACGTCTCATCACCCCCTCCCCTCACGCCTCGTCGCCAATCTCGGGTGCTCACACTACCCCCGCCAGGTAACTCCGCGGGCGCACCGCTCGGCGGCGCGATCCTAAGCGGCACAGGGAACAATTGGACCGCCGTGTCGTGTTACTCTGGCGGCCTACAGATCCTCGGTGCGACGGTGCTCTTATACGGTGAGCGGCGCATCCGTCTATCTCTCTCAGTGCGTGTGGTCGCAGAGGCTGAACTCACGGGGTTGCGTCTCGAAGCTCGACTGAAGCGCGAACCGAAGGTCTTCGCACGCTACTAATCCTTATTCGATCCATACATTCCGGCTCCTGGTCCCCTGGTCTCTTCACTTTTACGACACCGCCCCCCACGCTTATTACACGACCCAGACGCGCCATTAGACGAAGGCGCCGCCCAGTGCTTCCCCNTTCCTTCCTGCACACGTCCCTTCCTTCCTGCACACATCCCACCCCCCTGCATCCTACATCGGTTCTCGCGGTGTGCACTCGCACACACACACGCACGCCGTTCCTACGCCACGACATTCACGCTAGACGAGCAGATGCGCTGCTCCCCATGACTCTGTTGTATTCTTTTCCTGTCATGCGCCCATTAGATCCTAATACATAGAAGGTGCAACCACATGCACCGTACAGCTTCGCAAGCGTCGTCCGAACGTCGAACGCTCGTTTCCCTGCCTAGTGCGATGCTGTATCGCTTCTTCCACTCCTAACCTCAATGCGCTGAATGGGGACGTTAGCATCGACGGTTCCGAACCATCTTCACCAACTCCCGCCCGGGCTCTCGAAGCCGTCGTCCTGGGTTCTCCTACCCCAGCACAGGTCCTGAGGTCCCACAAGGTGCTTCCTACATAGCCGTGTGGGTCCCGCCTCCGACCCACGGTACCTCCTTCAAATTCTAGTCTATTGCTAGGGCACCGCGGAACGACGCCGATCCCTTCGCGAAGGGCACCACACTGCACACATGGACAGCTCGGGGTCTTCTCGACGTGCAGTGCTGAATGAACGGCGGGCGCTGCATTACCAAGATCGCTGCTGCGACGTTCAGGCGTTGGGCGCGTCGAAGGCGAGAACGAGCCTGAACGAGCCTAGTAGCGATGATTTCGATGATGCGGGGCGGCAAGGATTCAGCGACGTCTGCAGTTCTGGCGCCGCTGAAGCCGACCGTGGGGTCACTGTGTGAGCGTAGACATGGAAGTTTGTCAATTTCGGGGAGGTGCACTCGTTGACTACGCGTGCACATGTGAGTACCGGTGCTGCAGCTTGGCCCAGGTTAAAGCACCCGTGGAAGCTATGGGTTGAAACAATATGAATTCCCCAGCTTACCAATCCACACTCGCCATCCGACCGGCGACGACATGTGTCAGTGACTCCGAGTCCTGTTACCAATTGCATTGCAACCGCTGTCTTCTCAGTTTAAGTGATAGATGTATGAATACTGGAATACAGCGTTTGTTATAGTGCTGTGCGTTGGCTGGTCGACCGAGGGTTAGTAACCACAAGTGTGCTGAGTGAGCCTGCTACTGAGTAATACTCAGAGGGTACAATACGGAACGCAAGCGGGACGGTGCTCTGCAGTAAGCTCCTGGTGACTGTGCTGGTACTCCAGAGTGTTTCACTGGGCAACGCTCAAGGGCCTGTAGTGGGTCTTCAAGTTTTTGCTACAAAGATGACGACGTACTAAGCTTCGACCCACATCATCAAGTCGGTGTGACCCTGTGTGTTCAAGGGGCGCCAACCCAGAGTAGCTGTAGTACTGAACGAAGTGCAAACGAGGCCATATTGAATATTCCCGTGCGTTCTGGTTTCTCGACGATGCAGCATATGCATGCAACAAGGAGTGAGTTGTGAAGAGGATGCGGATCACAGCCGCAACTCTCGACGGAGTGGAATTTACAAGAAAGGAAACGGATCCACCGAATATCCGTGCGAGTATGTTGTGCCCCGGTTACGTCATCACACCCGGCCGCCCTCATGCCTCATGAGAGAGCTCTCAGTCTGTTCCTCTCAAAATCTGACAAAGCAGCCGCGATGATGATAATGTTCGAACTCTGTCGAACTCGCGCTACCTCGTCGACGACTATATAACCCTGTCCGCGCGCGATCATGGCTTTCAGCAGCACCCCGCCGACGTCCTCGACTGGCACCGCATACTACTACGCACACAACCTACTCTTACCCCTATAGTCGACGGTTTCTTGAACAACATGTCCTCCATCCCCCAGAAGACTCGCGAGTACCGTCTCCCCAAGGTACGCTTGACAAAATCAGCGGCCACCGACATCGTATGGTACTCACATCCCTCCGAGCGGCCAGGTTGACGGTTTCCACAACCTCACGCTCACCGAAGCCCCGATCCCCAAGCTCAAAGCGACCGAGGTCCTCGTCAAGGTGCACGCCGTCTCGCTCCAGTACCGCGACCTCATCGTCGCCAAGGGCCAGTACCCGCTCGGGCAGAAGGAGAACCCCGTCCCGTGCTCGGACATGGCGGGCGAGATCGTCGCGCTCGGCGCGGAGGTCARGGGSTGGGCCGTCGGCGAGCGCGTGTGCTCGAACTTTGCGGTCGACCACGTCTTTGGCGACGTCACGGAGGAGANTCAAGGCCACCGGGCTCGGCGCGCCGATCGACGGCGTGCTGACCGAGTACAAGGTCCTCCCCGCGCACGCGCTCGTGCGCATCCCCGAGCACCTCAGCTACGAGGAGGCGTCGACTCTTCCGTACGTATATCCGTCCTTCATCCTTCATCCTCCGCCATCCGTCCTTCGCCCTGCGTCGCATATCGTACGATTGCTGACTTGCTGACGACGGTACAGCTGCGCGGCGCTGACTGCGTACAACGCGCTCCTCGGCCCGAACCCGCTCAAGGGCGGCGACATCGTGCTCGTCCAGGGCACTGGGGGCGTCTCCATCTTCGGCCTCCAGATCGCCGTCGCGTCGGGCGCGACGGTSATCGCGACSTCGTCCTCGGACGAGAAGCTCGCGATCGCGAAGAAGCTCGGCGCGGCGTACACCATCAACTACAAGAAGACGCCGAACTGGGACGAGGAGGTGCTCAAGATCGTGCGTATTTCAGTGTACTCTGCTACCGATTGACTGGGTTGGGCGTGGGATGCTGACTGCGGTGACGATGGCTGCAGACGAACGGCAGGGGTGTTGACCACGTCGTCGAGGTCGGCGGGCCTGGTACGATCATGAAGTCCGTCAGCGCCGTCCGCTACGGAGGCACCGTCAGCGTCATCGGCTTCGTCGCAGGGGTAAGTTCAACACACTCGCATAATGCTCTCAATCCAGGTCGTTCTTACCGAGCTCTATCCTGCAGCAAGCGGACGTGAGCATGCTCCCGGTCAAGATCCTCTCCAAGTCCATCATCGTGCGCGGTATCCTCATCGGCTCGCGTGCGCAGTACGTACCCCTCTGCCCTACCTACCCCCTCCTGTCGCTGCGTGTACTCACCGTAGGTACCTTCTTGCAGATTCGAGGACATGAACCGCCTCATCTCCGCGGTGAAGCTCCGGCCGGTCGTGGACAAGGTGTTCAGCTTCGAGGAGGCGCGCAAGGCATACGAGTACCAGGAGAGCCAGCAGCACGTCGGCAAGGTCGTCATCAAGGTCTCCAAGGACTGAACTGTCCCTCCACGCCGCTCCTCTCCGCTTTTTAACTCCCGCCCTCTCGACCGTTTCCGCCCGGCAAACAACTACACCGCGCCCGTTGGACCAAGAACAGACTATATGCCATACTCCAGGAGATGTCAGAAAAGAAGTTCACCTGCGCCCTTGTACAATTCTTAGATGACGGACTCGTTCATGTGTGTACATGCTTTATCTCACCAAATTACGCTTTCTTGCTTCGATTTAGTGTGTGCGTGTGCCCGCCAGTGTCTGGACTTTGCGATGAGTCGCGCCGCGCGAGGACGGAGGTGGGCTAGATGATCGTGGGAGGAACTGAAGCTTTACTGCAGAACACCGCCACCGTCCACGCGAAGGCTCCTCGGACCTCGTTCGCACTGCACCGACGAGATGATTGACCGACCGTAAGCGCTTCTAGCACCCCTTGCTCGATGCCAGGCTGAGGATGACATCGCTTCGTTTAGATCCGGTCCTGCCCTCTGCTATCTCCGGACGCTGCGATGCCATGGCAATCGCAGGAACGAGCGTCTGCGATGACATTATTGGGATCGAGACAGGAACACGCTCTCAGGCTGCAGCCCACGAATCCATGCTAACAGTGCTGAGCCATGCCGCATGCCTTCATCCATATGGCGACCTCATCTCGATGTGACACCTCCTCTATGAAGTCGCTTCGACCCGCGCCGTAGCCGGAAAACTCCGCGCATACACACAGCCCCAGAAAGACTGACCACCGACTTTCCCAATCCACGAACGGTGACCTCACAAAAGGGGTAATGGCACCAGTGGCAGGCCTCCCATCGGCTTCCTAGCACTCGTCCGCGAAGGGCCCACGCACACCAGGAGAGGGACCCAGTCGCAGAACGCGGCCAGGTCAGTAAATATAAACGTCCCTTGTCCCACGGTACAACGTCCGACGCTTCTTGTTCGCAGAGGGCCGGGGTAAATTTGGACGAGGTGTCGCACGCCGCCGGACTGCCTCCTCTCCTCGCTCCCCTCGCGTTCTTGACATCTTTCATCTCTGTCCGCTGTCTTCCCCCNGTTTCAGGCCGTGTCAGTCCGCAGCACCAGCAGCACCACGCCAGCTCCCGCACAGGGGCAGTCCCTCGTTTGTCGCAATCCATCCTTCCCTTGTCTCTACCACCACCGTCGCCTTGAGCGCATACCCACTCATCCTAGCAGGCGAGGATTAAAAAAACAATCATGCGGTCTCTCTGTGCCCTTGTTCTCCTGGCCGCTTCTTGCTCGCCCGCGTTCGCCGCAGGGGCCACGTATAACATCCTGCGAAGCTACTCTGGGAGTACGTTCTTCAACGGATGGGACTACTTTGACGGGTTCGACAACACCACGAACGGTACGTCCGTCTACACTCTAGCAGGCGGAGGGGGGNCGTCGCGGAGCAGTGAGACTCATCGCCGTCGTAGGCGACGTCAATTACCTCAGCCAGGCCAATGCGACCGCCGACGGCCTCACGTYCATCAAYGGCGCCGGGAACGCCATYGTSAAAGTCGACAACACCACCTTCGTSCCCTTCAACATCAAGCGCAACTCGGTACACACCCGTTCGTTTGGRAGGCTTTCGTCGTGCTAACGCCAAGSGGACCCACGCAGGTGAAAATCATCACCCACGACTTYTTCCCTATAGGCAGCGTCTTCGTCTTTGACGCCCTRCACCTTCCSTTTGGCTGTTCGGTNTNNNCSTTNCCTYCTCCTCTCKYCYWCCRYTSCAACSYTWACRCYGARRACKYGCAGGTATGGCCGAGCTTCTGGACGATGGGCCAAGACTGGCCYGCRGGCGGSGAGATCGACATCATGGAAGGCGTGAACAAGGCGACGAACGAYCAGATGACGYTGCACGCCAAGGCAGGCTGCACGCAGGACACGAGCGCGATGCAGCTCGGGCAGACGTCCGGCGCRGACTGCTCAGCGGGCGCAAACTCGAGCGTCGGGTGCACGGTGATTGAGAAGCAGCCGAACAGCTTTGGGGWCGGCTTCAACTCGAACGGCGGCGGCGTCTGGGCCGCCCAGTTCGACCAATCGGGCATATTGTAAGGTTTCGGTCGTCTCCGCCGTCTGCGCGCGCGTGCTAATTGCGGACACGTCAACCAGCATCTGGTTCTGGTCGGTACGTGCCAGCCTGANCGCCACAACGGCCGTCAAGNCCCNTGTCAGTGTTGCTGGGCGCTAACACGGAGATGCACAGCGGAACGCCATCCCTGCGGACGTCAGCAAGACRTCCACCCAGGTCGATACGTCCACGTGGGGAATCCCGTCGGCGGCGTGGCCCGCCTCGTCGTGCAACATTGGCGAGTTCTTCGCGCCTCAACAGCTTGTGATCGACATCACCCTGTGCGGCGACTTGTGAGCATATCTTTCCCGTCTCAACGGTGCACGTTCTTCTCTGATGCTTCACTCGCAGCGCCGGCCAGGCCGAAATCTACCAGCAGACCTGCGGCGGCCCGCTCTCGAACAGCACCTTCAACACATGTGTAAGCCCCCCTTCCATCTGCCTCTGCATCTGCATCTGCATCTCCACGAACCACCACCCATCCTAATTACTGATTGAACTTCTAAACCGCTAGTACGTCGACAACGTGATCAACAACGGCACGAGCGACTACGCCAACGCCTTCTTCGAGATCCAATACGTCAAGGTCTTCTCGAACAGCACCCCCTTCGTCGCCGACGGCGTCTCCGGCGCGAGCACCATCCTCGTCTCGGACACCGCGACCGGCACCGCGCCCGCGGGGNACCGGGACGGGTGCTGGCGGCGCGCCCGCGAGCACCGGCACGGGCGGGAGTGGCACGTCGAAGACGAACGGGGCGGAGGACCGGGTCGGSSTCGCGGGCGTGCGCGCGGGGCTGGCGATGTGGGCCGTGACGCTCTGCGCGGGCTTCGTCTGGGCGCTGCTCTGAGCTTGATAGAGGCTGTGTAGTGTTCGGGACGATGTATGCTTTGCGCTTTTTGGACCTCTTCGTGCAGTCGACTGTATCCCTTTCTTGACGACGACGACGACCTGTGGACTCGATATCGATGTAGCCTGATTCCGCTCCTTTGCACCCATACATACCCTAATGAGATCAGACATATGCATACTTTTTGATACTGCAGTATTTAGATCTTAGACATGGGGCTTGGTTCTGACTGTAAGTACACCTGACACAAGCAAGACAGCCACAAGAAAGCACAGCACATCATCATCGTCATAGAGGAGAGGACAGCGTACTACAGCATGGGTTCAGAGTACAGATTCACATATGCACAGCATACATCCCACGAACAGCGTCCACCGAGTGCGATCAATCGTACACAAGATGCAGACAGCAAGAACAACGTCCACGATCATCCTCAGCCCCCAACACCCCCCCCCCCACATACACATACAACCAAGCCCCCAGTGCGCACGCCTCGTCGTCCGAGCCGCTCACCGGATCTTGCACTTGTCAAACACGCTCTCCTTCCTCTCGCCCGCCTCCGCGACGCCCCACACCTGCCACATCTTCATCGCCTCCTCCGCCGGGCAAATCGTGAACACCTTCGTCCCGTCCGGGCTCAAACAGCTATGCCCCACCGCGCCCGTGTGCGCCGGCACGCTCACCACGCGCCTCAAGCTCGGGAACGCATGCACCGCGAGCGCGTTCGTGAGCGGCGTCTTGACCGACTGGGGCCGCTCGCGCTCGCGCGTGCGCCGCGCGCGGCTGTTCGGGCCGACGTCCGCGGGGAGGCTCGGGCACGACTCGGACGCGCCCGCGCGCGGCTGCCACGACATGCCGTGCGTGGAGAGCAGCTCCTTGCAGTGCGGCGACCAGAGCAGCGACGTGACGGACGTGTTGAGCGCGATCGTGTGCCCCGCGGGCGCGGCGGCGGGCGTGCTGTTGATGTTCCAGATCCGGATCTTGCCGTCCGGGTACATCGCGCCCGTCGCGAGCAGCTCGGGCTTCCAGGGACACCATGCGAGAGCCTGTAGAGCGCGAGTGTGAGTAACGGGCTGGGTATGCTCAGGGGGATACGCACCTTGACTGGCGCGTGGTGCTTCATCTTGCTACGGTACCGGAAGTCCGCGGTGAGGTTTTTGCTCGCGCGCGCGTCCCAGACCTGCACCACGCCCTGCTGGTCGCTGCTCGCCAGGAAGTTGCCGTCGTGCCGCCAGCGCAAGCCATGGACCTTGTCCCGGTGGGACTCAATCCTGCCGATCGGGTCCTGCTGGCGGATGTCGTAGAGCGTGATGACGCCGTCCCCGAGGCCCACCGCGAGCACCTTGTCGCACCAGCTCATGCCGCCGACGTCSACGAACGCCTCCTCCTGCCACCGCCGCACCTGC
This sequence comes from Trametes cubensis, assembly GCA_029747595.1. Classification (NCBI taxonomy): domain Eukaryota; kingdom Fungi; phylum Basidiomycota; class Agaricomycetes; order Polyporales; family Polyporaceae; genus Trametes; species Trametes cubensis. The sequence continues at coordinate 10,430 of JAPEVG010000175.1, forward strand.
GTCGTCGTCTCCGTGTCCCACAGCTGCATGTCCCCGTTGGACGTCCCCGCCGCGAGCAGGTTCGGCTCCTTCGGCGACCACTCGATCGTGATGAGCTTGCCCCGSGCTGGGCGGGAGCTTGAACAGGTGYGAGATCGCGCGGGTGTCGAGGTTTTGGTAGTAGACGTCCCGCCCGCACGCGACGGCGATCGCGTTCCGTGCGGACCACGAGATGGGGTACGCGAAGAGGTCGGAGGGGATGCCGGGGCCGTCGAGCGCGAGCACGAATTGCTTGCGCGCGCCTAGGTGTGCTTCCGCCGAGGTTGGAGGCACTTGGTGCGGCTTCTTGAGGAGCTGGTGGTAGTTGAAGCGGTGTCTCCCGAGGAAGGAGTTTGTCGACGCCTCGACGTTCGTGTCGGTGTACTTTAGCACTCGGTCGTCGGCGAGCCCGAAGACCTTGGCTATGCGCTGAGTGCGAGGGGTGGTTTGCAGTGGGAGTGTGTGGTCTTTTGGAGCAGAGATGAAACGATCGGCCTGTGGAGGATATGTGAGTATGCAACATCTTGCCAAAAGCCATCTATCATCATTGCGTCTGGGGAATGGACAGTATGGCACAGCTTCATGTGCTTCTTCGAGGCCCGCATCCAGCATGCAAGCCGCATGTGTAACGCCCCTCGTCTCAAACTAAAGACCAAATATAAAGTCTGCACACACATCCGTTGCCGCGCAACAGAGCCGATCACGTTCATTCCACCGTCCACGCCATAACATTCCCCGATCGAGCGAGCGACGCATCCTCCGCAAGCAGGTCTCACGACACTCACCACGTTGACCTTGCCACTGGCCTCGAGCTCGGGGGCGTCCGCTGCAAAGTCGCGGTCGACGTCGTCGGCAAACGACATGCGCCGTCGCTTCGCGGCAGAGTACATGTTCGTCACCGATCCGGGCACCCACGCCCGCTTGCGCGACGGTGCGGGGGTCGAGCAGGACGGGCCTGCGATGGCGTTGTTGTTGTTGATATTGTTATTGTTGTTGTCCATCCCGACTCTGTGTGTGTGTGTACGTAGGTGTCGAGAAGACGGGTAGTTTCGTATGAGCGAGCTAGCAATGTGGAGAGCAGAAAGCAGCGTTAGCGAGGGATAGCGACGAGAGTGGTGGTGGTTGCGGAAAGACAAGGCCCGGCACGTGTGGCTGGACCACCGCTAAAACGCCTATTACCGCCCGACTATATTCAGCTTGTGCTACAAAGCTTCCTCTACTTTATTGTCCGCCGTTCTCGAGCACCTATCGTATTTTGCCTCACCCAGGTGCTACGGTATATTCTGCAATCTATGAGCCTCGAAGGGAGTGGAGTACCATTCGACTGTCTCGAACTTGCATTGCAATCAACGCGCTCAGAAAGTTCACACGCTCATAGTACACATCACGTGGGCGTGCTAGACCAGAGCCCATCGACGCAAATGTCCAGTAGTCGAGAAGCACGGTATATTCAGCCCAACAGTCGTTATGTATCGTAAAAATCGTAACAAGGTCGTGTCAGGTCATCAGAGTGGTCAGAACAACAACACGCAAAGCAGAGTCAAATAGGGTATAAATACGCCCTCCTCCCGAACGGCTGCAAGAAAGCAGCATCGGCTTCACCAAACCTGGATCCTTCACAACATGATCGCGGCAAAGGCGCTCGATATCACGGCGATCGCAATGGCCACATCTGCTCTCGAGGTGAGCGAAGCAGCGCCGCTGGTAGTGTCTGTCGCCTTGGGGACGTTGAGGCTCGTGGTCGGAGTCACCTCGCCGTCTGCAGTCGCAACGCCGCCGAGCAACGAACTCTCGAGCCCACAGATATTATGGATGCCCTGGAGCACACCCGAGAGATTGTCCGAGTTGAGGAATTGCGTTTGGTTCGTCTGCGTGAAGCTAGTTGGTCGGCAGGCATGAGCGTCGGAGTGATCGGGCGAGGTAGCTCATGGACTTACCAGTCTACGCATTGCGGGTATGCAGCCTGGAATGTGTCTGCGCACGCACACTTGATCACGTCGACGAACGCGCCAGGGTTAAAGATGATCTACACAGCAGCAGCGAGCCCACATGAGCTCAACATTCCATGGTATCGTCCCTGACCCTGGCCCTCCCCCCTTCCTCTTCAGGCTATACCGCATTCATGCCACTCACCATGGAGAAGTTCGCCAACACTGGCGCGGCCTGCGCACAGCTGTCGATGTTCCCAAAGTTCTGCGCGCAGATCGGGCACGAAGGGGGCGAGTCCGGGAACGTCGGCTGGCTGTCATCTTGCCGGCGTGCGAGGTTGATTGGTGCGACGGGAGACGCAACAGTCTTCTTAAGGTAGGCGACCTCCGTCTGCAGAGGCAGAAACGGCGAGGCCAGTGCAGGGAGGACGAGGACAGAGAGGGTGGAGAGCAGCGCGAGGAATAGCGCGAGAGGTGCGTAGGGCGCCATTTCGAATTCGACGAGCAGCGGGCGTTATGTGTGGGGTTTTTGAATATGGTGGGTCGTGAGGTCGTCAGAGTGAGCTTGAGAGCCTGTCTTCGCTGGAGTACTGAGCCTAGGGGACGAGGGACTGTACTTGCGATCGCACCAGCTGGGCAGAGGCAGATGAAGGTGGTGGGAAGAGGGCAAGCTGCTCCAGGCCCACATGACGGCGGAGGAGGAGATAGAACTGAAGACCACATGGGTCGAATCCCGACCGCTGTCACCTGCTTTTCGCTGCCAATCCGAAGTCGCTAGAGGCAAACCGATGCCTAAACAAATGGGAGTACACCGTCTTTAAGCACATATGAGCAGGTAAATGCGCCCAATGCAGCGCTGAGTTTCAAGTCCGCAAACCGCCCATCATCCATGGCTACACTGCTTCAGTTCTAAGCAGAGGTATTCCGACAGCAGATACAACAGATTCAATAGCAAAGCGATAACGAAGGTATACAACCAGTCTTCCGTCGACATATACCTATCCATACATCCAGATTCAAACACGTACGATCATTGGTGCAGTCATACCCGTGAGGCGTCCCAAACCCAAGATCGAGGAAATATTGTTGAGTTTTACCGTATCACTGTGTAGTNCCCCCTCGCGCGATTATAGCGGCGAGACGACGACGACGACGACAGCGACGCCGTCGATGCTCTTGCCCGCGCCCGCGCTTGGAGCTCCTTACTCGCGAGCACAGGCTCGAGCGCCGGACCCAAGTTCAAGCTGGTGAGGTCCTTGCCTATCTTCGTGAGGAAGTCCTGCCAACCCTCGCTACCCAACGAGTCGCGCGTATCCTCCCAGAGCACGTAGGCTTTGTAGACGATACGGCACAACATAGGATCCGGTTTCAGCCGCTTAAGCGCATCCTCCAGGGAGAAAAGGTACGTTTCGTATGCGAGCTCGTCCTCCATACGAGTGCCTTGCTCCATACGCTATTGCGGAGCGACGTCGCCGCGAGGTGTTGTGGAAGGGGACAAGTAGGATCAGCGCGCGCTGGTCCCACAGCCAAGTAGATCTACGCACCGCATCCTCGGATATCTGACCAACGTACCAATGTGTCAGGTATTCGCCGCCGGGATCATTGGAGTTGCGGCGTGATCTGGGCCATTTGTGGAGGTTGATACATATTGGTTCTGTGCACGGTAAATGGTATTCCGCGCCGTCGACTCCATGTGGCAGCGGCGCATGATTGGGTATCAAAAGAGGGAGGAAGGAGACCCGCAACCCAGACTATCAACACGGCATCAGTATATGCAGATCACGGCGACTGGGCGAAACCTGAAAGCGGGGTGATACATTGAATGTGGTTGCTGCATCCGCATCTTTATAGAGGAGGGCGCGGATGGTAACGAGCCAGCAGCTCACGCACACACATGTATAGATGGAGAGACGAACTGAAAACATGTGGATTCGCATAACGTAGATGGTACACACCTCTTCGTATGCCTCTCGCAAGGCAGCTTGCTCGAGAGACTCGCCACGATCCTTCCGGCCTTTAGGGAGGAACCAACGTGTTAGGATTTTTGTGGGATCATGGGGATCAGGGCCAGCTGGTTCGCCCAGGACGACGACCTTTCCCGACGTAGGCTGTATGATGACCATTCCTGCACCAAGCATGAAGTCTTGCGAGAACCAGAGGCGATCAGGAACTCCGTAGTCTGATTCAGGAGACATGGCATATGGATTGATGGGCTGTAATGGACGAGACATGCGATTTGCGTTAACGCGCGAGGTTCGGTTTGAGTTTGCGTTCACGCGTTGTGTCTGAGAGGATGTTGCTGTGGCTGGGTGGTCATCATGGCTAATGATATGGGCGGGGAGTGCTGAGCGGCTGGTCCCCATCTTTCAGAGCTGCAAAGATCAGGGCTTAATCACAGACAAGATGAATCAATGAGCGCGAAGTGTTCGACTTGGCCAAAGCAGAGTGCCGTCAAAGAGAGCAAGTGGGTGATGGTTGGAAGTGAACAAGGAGTGGGCTGTGGATTGCGATCAGCGTTGATCAAATAATGCGTGTTTGCAGCGTGGAAACGTCATTATCCCCGATTTGGCAGGTGTAGCATCACATCTAATCTCTTTGATTAGGTGAGACATACTATCACGGCACCGGAAGTGCAACTTTTTGCTCCTTACTTAACTATTTCTTTCCTCATTCAACTCACGAGCTTCGGAACTTCATCTGTGCATTCCTGACCTTCTTGACTACGCACCCCNTTTTTTCTGAGGGTGAAATAGTGAAGTGAGCGATGAGAAGAGCCTCCGCATGAGTCGCAACAGAAGTGCAACCGTTCGGAGAGGAGGGTCACGCCAAGAGTCACGGGCGTTTGACTTGCCGTCTTCATCTCCGCTCCGGCATTTTGCCCCGCTGGGACGCTCTCTCACTGCTACATCCAAACTCCGACTGAGATGATTGTGGCGGAATGTCACGCTCCTGGCTCCTGCAAGCCTTGTTCTTTCACCCTGACATTAATGCGGCATCCGTTCGTTCCTAAAATTCACAAGAACACTGTTCAACTATGTCTAGATATTCTGGCGAATATTTTCCGTGATCGGTGTAATACTGAAAAGTGCCGAGGAGGATCTATACGCGAATAGTCTCACCCAAAGTGCACTCTTATTTAAATATCTCGACAGCGGCCGAGCAGAATCCCTTCGTTTTTGGGATATAGGCCTCAGGATGCAAGCCGCACATGAGGTTAATTTTTCTTGAGACGCCAGATGAGCGGATGTATGGGAAGTGCAGAAGTTGCACTTCTGTTGCGATTGCACTTCTGGTGCCGTGATAGTATACACGGATTCAAACCCCGCGACTGCATGCGCCCAATCCGGGCGGGCGCACTCCGGAAAGCGCTGAACGCCGTCGACGTATTTCCTCCGCCAAGTCCGGAGCGCATCGTCGTGCTCGACGACGAGCAGCCATGTCTGTCCTCGCCAGCATACCCCAAGAGGTCCTCGAACATGTCGCTTTCTTCGCCGCGACCGACAACTTCCTCGGTCCACCTCATGGCCTCGTCGCGTTGCTCATGGTCGATCGTCGGACCCACGCTGCCCTCTCGATGTCCACCAACCCATACTTCTGGTCGCGCATATTTGCATACAAATTTGACTTGCCATGTTCCACGCACCGGCCCTCCGAGAGAAGTCTGGGCCCTTCCGAGATCTGCGAGGAGTTCAAACTACGGTGTACGCTGCTGCAGCGAATCCGGAGACGCACCGACTGCCTCGCCACTTCCTACACGCTCAGTCCGACACACCGTGACGCACTACGGTCAATACTCTGGATGGCGTACCTGATGATGCTCGAGAACAACGGCAAAAATGACAAGCAGCTGCGCGACTATGCAGGCTTTGATGCTTGGCTCAAGGACTTCCTCTTTCATCCCTCGGGAGCTTCTCTCGCGGCTTGGTCTGTCAAAGTCGATCTCTGGCCGCCAAACGACGAGCGATCCGCTCTTGCGCTATGGCTGTTCTGGTACATGCTCAAACCAGGTAAGTAGCTCCTCCTACCATCCTCACGGAGGCCGAGTACACTGCCCCCGATTTTCTCGGAACGGCTCATGTACGGCCTCGTCAGGCTACGACTGTTGTACGAATACCGAAAATCCCGTCTCGTAGATGACTACATGACCGACGACGACACCGCTTTTCGGGAGGCGTCGGGTATCTTGAAGCTATTCGCACTCGGTGCTCATCAGGTTCGCACAGCCCGCTCCTCCCCCTCGTAATCTCTAGCAATCTCACTTGACGTCAACCGGCGGCACCCAGTATCCACTATGCTACCCTCCGTGGAACGAGTTCGCCCCTCCATGTCGAACGCGGGGCGCAAGTGCGATCAAGCACTTCGGCCATTCCCTCAAGATGGCACCACCAGCGTCAGCGCCTCCTGCGATTCTTGCTTACCTCAACCTCGCGAACAAGTTGTCCGTGTCATGGGACACAGTGCACTACATGAAGCCGCCCTGCGCAACCCCGCCGAGCCTCGCCCCAGGACTGAGCTGCGCGGAATGGGAAGCGGAGTGGAATCGGGGACTACACTTGGCGGATACGTCTAAACCGTTCGGCACGACATATTCCGGCGCGTTCATCCCTGGCAGTCTCGAAGGCGTATGGGAGGGGCTGTTCACGGTAAGCCAAGCGATTGTATTGGTGCGTGCGGGAACGGGCGAAATTTGACTTATGCGGTGATCCACAGTACACCGAGTTTACCGCGTACGCGGCGCTTCTCTCCGGCGCGCCTCCTACGGTCCTGCAGCGGAGCTTGGTCGCGCATCATCCTCACCTCTGGAAACTGAGGGAACATCACCTCTACGCCCCGGACGATCCCGACGCGCCTGAAGTGCGCCCCATAGCGCCCGGTAACCCGTTACGAGGATACATACCAAACGGATGCCAGTTCTCTGAGCAGACGGATGGGATCATCTTCCAGGAAGGGAGTCGTGCCGAGCCGGTGCTGTACCAAAGCTGGTCCAGTATCAAGAAGAATGGAAGACCTCCTGGTAAACTGATAGACGTGTTCGTGACTGGAGAGGTATGCACGTCGTGTCGACCCTGCTGTCCCAATTACTCACCCAGTCCTTGTAGGGTCATTCAGCTTGGGGTCAATTCAATCTGATAGGTCGAATACGACCATGTGACGGCTTCATCAGCATGTCCAAGGAATACGTACGTATATGATTCGATGCGCGCATGCATATACCCTAACGCGCGAGCATACAGGTCGACGGAGATAGAGGGCGGTGGTTATACCGCAGCTACATGGTCGGCAACGCCGAGGGCAATCTGTCCGGGCGCTGGCGCGATACTCTCAGCCCGCCAGACGTCCTCGGATACGAAGGCTGTTTCGTGATGAGCAGGCGGAAATGAAGGCTGATGCCTCTTGTCCGGCAGCTCTCACTGGGTGTTTTGGGATTTGGTGTTATGGCACTGTATATATTGGCGGCGCGTCAGGATATCCCTTAATGACGTGCCTGCGCCGCGTCGTGTATTACTTATAGTTTCGGTAGAGCAGATTGGGCGGGATACCTGGCAGGTGTAGTAACACGCATCGTTTACTCTTCTGTACGTGGTTGTGGATCCGGTGTACTTTCGTACGTATGGTGTATATCAATCGGCGTTGGGAGCTCTCCATGAGTTGTCATGAATACAGGAGCGTCAAAGGTAGATTCTCTACTCTTTAGTAGCTGGACAGGCTGGGCACATTACTACCAAGTTGTGTGAAGTTGCAAAAGTACTAGCCGGGACTAGTTCTTACTTCAAAACTTACACGGATTAATCTTACGTAACCATCCAATATCACGAGCACAAGGCCAATTTACAGCAAGCGCCCATAACCATCGAGCGCTTGAGCTCTTCCACCTCGAACCACTGGCACCTGCCTGCCGCGACGGGGGCTTAACCTCTCTGTATTGTCAGCACTTGACTTTTGTCCTCGGAGATCTCTTCTAATTTTGCAACTTGAAAGATCTCCGAGGCAACAGAGAAGAGCTGGAAGGCAGTAGAGCAACAGTGAGAAGGCTAGCATACCGGGTGTTCAATCTAGTTTACTGGGTGAGTCTGCGCGAACACGGGATCGAGTATGTAGGAACTGACGGTGAAAATGTTGAGCCAGAACCAAAGGGATGGCTGACGGAATCAACGGCCAGCAACCGGCCCTCGCACCCGCTGCCGAATGGGAACTGAAGCTGACCCAGCTTCGGAAGGAGAACGAGGAGCTCCAGCGACGTAAAGCGGAGGCAGAGAAGGACCGCGACCTATTCCGCGACCTCTACAACAAGGCGTCCGCACACGCGAGCGAGGTATCGAAGGAGAATAACGAGCTACTAGAGCGCGCAGAGCTCGCGGAGGGCCAGGCGCGTGACGGGTTGGCCATGATCAAAGCCACCTATGGCGACCGCGTACGTCGCGCAGAGGAAGAAGCGAAGCGATGGAAAGCACAATATCAGCTCCTCACCTCGCGCGACACGCGGATGGACGACGACATTCGTAGACGCGCTGCGCTCGAACCGGAGTTGCGAGCAGAAGTCGCGCGTCTGCAAGAGAAGTTGGACCACTTGGAAGAAGACTACGCGAGAATGGAGAGCATGCTAGAGGGTCTTACGAGGGACCAGGTGGATGAGACCGTAGAGCTGGCCGAGACGGTACAGACACCGATAACTTCCGTGTCTCCTGTGACACCTTGAGGTGCCAAGTGTAAGCGAACACGTCTCATCAGGGTACTGGACTCATATACGCAACTTCCAGGCGAAACGATATACCTCGCGCTACTCCATACCACGAGTACCTCTGTACGCTGCGGTGACTGTTGCATTGCTTGATCTCTCCTGTAGTGCTTGGGCGATACTGGACTCGGCATCTGACGACTGTCTTGGCTACTAGGTGTACGGTATATTGCTATGGTCGCGCATGGATGTTACAACACAAGTGCAATGTCTGTCCGTGAACACACAAATCACTACTTGGATACTCTTGTCAGCCCGCTTGTGTGGTTCGGAACTTGTACTCGGGTTGGCAACTCCCAGTCAACCCAGTCATGTTCCCAGAACCGCTTGTAGGGGCGTTCTTGGATACCAATTTCGCCTCTCTGGTACACTTGCGCTTGACAGGTGCTCCAAAAACCTTGATGAGGGATGCAGACCAACTCGCGAACCGTTGCGTGTGGGGGCAGGCTTGAGAATAGGCCTACTGCAAAAGACTCAAGTTGAACCTGGCTAATGGGGGACTCGGAATGCGAGTTGGTCGTATGCTCTTGTTGTTCCGGTGAGTCTTGCACGTCCGGCATGTTGTCCGGGTCTGAGGAATAGCCTGAGTCTGTGTCGTTGAATTCGGAGGCATTGTCAAGGTCTGTGTCGCCGTGATGATCCCTCACGTCTTCCGTGTCTTCAGTTTGCGTCGCGGCGTTCACGAAAACAGGTGCCTCGTGCATCAATGCGAACACCACGAATGCTTGAGAGAGCGTGAGCCTCGTGAGCTGCGCTGGAAGCGCAGCGATAGCAGCCAGTTCACTCTGTGGTGCGTGTGTCAATGCCGTACGTCGCTGATGGTGTGCAAACGCTTACCATTGTCACAGGGAGCATACACTCTTCGAGTATGTTGCTCGGACAATCGAGAATCAAGTCTTCCAGACAGGACAGTCTTCTGAGCAGCTGTCCCGCCATCCCACCAGGGCTCACCACATTCGTCCAGAGCTCATCGTCCGGATACACAACTAGCCTGAGCCTACGCAACTTCATCCGTGGCAAGATTCCTGCCAGGATTTCCCAGCTCTTCGACGAGCACTGCTTGATGTCCAAGGAGAAGGCCTGGACGTTTCCCCACGCGCCTTCGCTCTATACCGATGGACTCAGCTCCAGGACTTCGTGAATAGTACTAATCAGACTCACCGTGCCAGCAAGCATGAATTCCTCATAGAATTGCATCAACCGCTCCTCCGTTCTGATACTCACCACCCGCAGCGACCTCCACGATGTCCGATTCATCGTTTCGACCCGGCGTACCCAGCCACCTCCACCGCTGCCGCCATCGTCAGGCTGCCCAGGCCACGCGCCCGCGAACGTCTCCTCGAGGTCCAGAAGCTCCATGTACGATCCGTTATACAGAAGCCCGGCAGCCCATTCGATGCGCTTGCCCCTCTGTGCCGGCTCGCGCTCGATGTCCTCCAGGATCGCTTCGACGTACGCCTGGTCGTGCGACACAGTGTGTGCCTCGTTCACTTCGGCCGCAAGTAGGCCAGTGCCGTGCTCCGACTTGCGGTTGGCTTGATATGGAACAATATCTGCTCCTGTCTCTCCTTCCGTGATAGCGAGTCTATGCGGCTTTACGGTATCAGCCGCAGGATTCTCTGGTTGTTGCGATAGCTTGAACTGTCGCATTTCGTGACGAATCTGCTCGGCCCGCTCGCGCTGGCGCCGTCTGAAGGGTGTGTCGGCACTCCCATAGATCGCTCTAGGGGCCGCCAACGCTTCGGGAGCTGGTGGCGGTACCGGCTTGTGGTATGGGGTCTCGCCGCCACGGACGACAATCTTCCGGAACGGACAACTCGTCGTCCAACGTTGCATAGCATCTCCATTGGGGGAGAGGTACGCGTTCCACGACACGGTGACGTTGAGAAGCGCGAGGTCGTACAACAACCGGTGCGAGCGCAGAGAAAGGAATGTCCATGGGAGCAACCACGCGCGCTGCGGCCCAGTTGTGCGCGCGTCGATGACCAGGCTGTTGGCCATCGAGCATGTTGCGAGGAGCCGGGATAGCTCCCTGTCCAATGCGTAAATCATGTGGACGTAGAAGGGCGACGGTGGGTGGTTGGGCAGGGTTGACTCGCTGATCGGAGGAAAGGGCTGAAATGCCGCCATTGGGTCAGCGTCGGGTGCATCGGGGTTGTCCATACCGACACCAGTGTCCTCGATATCGTCATGGCCCGGTTCAGATCCAGCGCTGGCGTTGGCGCCCTCTCCGTCGCCACTGACTATTAGCTGACTCTGATCTTGCAATAGTTCTTCCTCGACAGCCTGTCGTCCATCGTATTCGATCTGCGATATGTGTTCATCGGGCCCAGCTTGCAGCTCTTCATCCTGCTGCTGGTCATCGTCCACTGGGGGAGGTGCCCTCATCCTCCAGATCTCCTCGTCTCCATCCGCATCATAGATATGGATGTTCCGCACCGCGCCGCGCACCGTGCCCACCTCGTCGTCCAAGAATTGCCGACAGCGACTGATCATCGCCACCAGGTAATCGGTGTACCATTCGTCCCCGCGGCCTGCTGGAAAGCGGAGGGTCGTGAGCGCGACGCGTCGCCACTCTCGCAAGGCACGGCAGGTCCGTGTGAGGACGAGGCCGTCGGTATAGTGCAGGTTGGCGAAGATGAGGCGTAGTATGGGGTATGGGAGGGTGGCGAGCGAGTGCTTGGGTGGCGATGGAGAGGGCGTGCGGGACGGCGGTGGCGTTGCAGGGATATTACATGGACGTCCGTCTGTGAACGTCGCATCGACCACGTCATCATCTACTACGTCGGTGCTGCCGTTGTCGTCATCAGCAGGGGCCGACGACGAGGCGGCGTGGATAGGTTCGACATGTGGCGCAAGGTCTTCTGGTGGTGAGAGTGAAAGCGTGGCGAGCGTAGCTTCAAGTCCTGTGCTCGAAACGATGTCTTGCATTGTTGTGTAGGAAAGTCGTAGATTGTCGTGTGTGCTATGTCATGCAGAATATCGTGGCGGTAGATGTTAGCCCTTATATATTCTCAGCGTGCGCAGTATGCGGAGGCTGTCATCCCAGAACGGTAGGATATCCGAGGTTTGCAGCATCTGCGGAGCGGAGAAGACGAATCCTGCATCCTTGAGCAGCGCCTCGCTGTCGACGGAGAAGCTCAGGGTCGTTCGAATACGCTAGCAGTACGCAGAGCAAAATCAAACAAGGAAATTGAGAACGACTTAGCGGGTAAGCGATGCGGCTTGTGCTGCAGCAGCACAGGGCGCGCGACTAGCTGTATTTGCATCGTGTTAGATTGAATTGGTGAGTCAGGGTCTGCAACGACAGGTGCGCGTGCAGAACGAGTCGGGAGGGTAGGGATGCCGACGCGCATCGAGATCCATCCCGGTTCGACCAGTAGCAGGAGCCGAGGCTCACCCAAGGCGATGAACAGATGCCGCAGAAGCATCATCGCCTTCGTCCTTTTTGGTCGAGCTGTGTTGTACAAGGATGAGTCGAGCAACAAGGGGAAGCACGGGCCATCTCGACTGGTTGGCTCGACTGCGGGGGTGAAAGTTGAGATGAGTTACTGGCAACACAACACCTCCGCGCCCACACAGTGTTCCTCAGAGACGAGCGCACTGCTTCGCAAAGGATGAGGATGTTTCCAGTCGCTAGGCACGCCACTCAGCTTGTTAGACAATCATGAGTATATCAAGCGCTCGCACCCTTGTCTGCTGTGTGGCGCAACGTCAACCGTTGGCAAGGCCCGATTTGTGATGCGTGTTTCCTTCCAGTCAGCCCGTATGAATGCGAGCATCGTTGTCTCTTCTGTCCTCTCATCACGGTGCAGTGGTCTTGGGAGAAATGGGAGGTGAACCCTGCTAACAATCGGTCCAGGCAATTAGTATGTATCCTTTGAATGAATGCATAATCTCACTTTACAGGATGAAAGCCAGTATTTAGCTGACTTGGCGTGTAACAAGAAAAAGATAGGCTATCCAGTGAATATGGAAAGTAAGGGTCACCGTGTGCGCCGAGAGGTTTTCAAGTCCGGGCCTGGGGCGGGGGGCGCCCCATAGCGAGTCATCCGGGTACAGTATACAACTGCCCAGGTACATGGCGCGCAGTCGATAGTCTGAGAAGACTATATGCAGAAGACTCTCGCCAGCCATGTTCATGCGAGTGGTATTCCTAGTGCTACCATATAGACAGGATGGATGAGCTACAAACACAGATAGCGATACTGTGGACAAACAACGAGTAATACGGATCGGTATAGTTGACTTGTCGATGTCATGAAGCTGAATTGCCGTTCGCTGAGGGCTCTGTATCGTCCTCGTCGAGATCATCCGCCGACGGTACGGCAGCGGAGTTGGCCGCGCCAGCTGCCACGGCTGTCCGAGGCTGCGGTGGAGCAATATCCCTAGGGAGGAAACCTCAACATTCCAAGCCCGCTTTGAACAGCACGAAAGCCAGACGTACCATTTGATTTGGAATCGTGTCACCCTAGGTTTCTGGTTGATATCCCTCACAAGACGATCGAAACGTATCGGATCAGGGGGACTCTCCTTCATCTCCTCATTGTCGTACTCCGTGTTCTGGTAATATCCCACCCGAACAAACTCTTGCTCTTTGTATGAGCCCGTCAGGATGAGGGCTGCGACACCAAGGACGTCTTCTGGGGGAATCTTGGAAGGGTTTGGAGCGGAGCCTTCGAACTCGAACGCATTGACCCCAACAGGCACAGGGCCGACGAGACAGTCGTCGAGTTCTTGGTCAAGTTCCTCATTACCGGGGGAAGCGACATAGATGAGCCGCCATTCGAGGTCTGCGATAGATAGGTCGAGTTGGGTTCGCGATCCAATGTAAAAACATATACTGACCTTCCGGTAGGGGTGCAATGCACTCGAAGGTAACGCGGAAATGGTATGGGTCAAGAAACCGGGCAGGGTTGTTCAGAAACTCGACATTCTGCAACATCATATCAGCACCTCACCACTTTGATTACTGACGGTATATACATACCCTGATAGTAACTATGGACATCCTTATATGCACAGAACCCCAAGCACGAGACGACAAGAAGAAAGCGATGGGAGTCAGAGGCGAAGGTGGACAAGCAGTGGCAAGGCGCGCCGACCGCGGCGGCAAAGGCAAAGGCAAGTGTGGACGCGTCAGGTCACGAACGGATCACGTACTGTCACATGCCGCGGTACAGCGTGTCTGAGCGGCGCTTATGGCGGCAGCTGAGCCTCTCTTGAACTCCATCCACCACTCTAGTCTCTAGTTGGACCAGACTGGGTGGACACATTGTAGCATATGTGCAGTAGCGAAAAATTAAATACTGTGATATGGATTCTGGATGTACTAACGATTTTGGAAGCCGTAGAAGCATGAGGTGCTTAGGTGTATAGGTGAGTCGAGTCTCAGCCATGTGTGTTGGAAGTTATGTCTGTGATTCACTAAGACTTCAGGAGAATAATATCAGATATCTAGCCATTGCATCTGATGTAACCCCGAGCTCTTGCCCACTCGCCAAACAAGTACGATTGACGAACGGATTCACGAACGGCTTCGAACATGTGTGCCTTGAAGTTGCGCAATGCCAACATTGGTTTGATTTTTAGCTGCACTCCTCGAAGAAGCGCTGATCCTGATACGCACTATTCATCCAAACGGTCTTCACCCCCTGATCATGAAAGCCGAACATTCCCCATGTTCTCGTGATTGCGGGCTCTATTCCGACCGTTCTGGTACCGCTTCCAGAAGTCGGACGGCCGTAAATCCTTCCAGCCGCGCTAGCAGCGTCATGTCGAAGCCGCGTCGTCTGCAGTAGGCTCATGACCTGCTGCTGACTGCATATTTCATTCTACGGCTCGACTCTCGCCCTATAACCCTTACTTGTCTTGCAAGAATAGCTCGACCCCACGGTGCGGTGGCCATCGAACACGGGGGCGACGCATACGCGATCAGGTGACGATACACGACCGCGGGCCGACCGGAGAGCTCGAAGATGCGCCACAGAGTCGTCTCCCTCGTCCATCACCTTCGAACCTGCGGTCGCGCATCCCAAGTCCAAGAATTCGTGGCCGACGAACGACTTCGGTGGTCTGTGTTTGAAACCGGTCGTCCCTCGTGGACCAACGATTACTGCCTCCGAGGTTGGTCCGGCAGGAGGTGCCTGTCATGAAGGGGTCACGAGTCCGTCGTCTCTCTTCGCGTACGGCACTGCGGCGGCGCGTCGGGAGTTTCAGAGCGCGTACTTAAGTCGACCAGGTTAGCTACAGGAGGATGTGCACCGTCTTGCTCCTCGTTCAGTCATGGCGCCCAGTTATCATCGCTGGGCCAGTAGGTGGGCCTCCATCGCTCTCGGCTTGCTCGCACTCGCGGGTGGTGCAATGGCAATCGGCCAGGAGACCTGCGTAGCCTTCAACTCCGCCCCGTCAACCTTCCCCATCGTCAGCAACCGGAAGGCTACGCCGATTCTTCTGTCTCCAGATGAGTGGCCAGGCGTACAGCGAGCGGCTTCGGACTTCGCGGACGACATCCAGCGGGTGACAGGCGTGAAACCCTCGCTCCGGAACGTCACCGCGTCGCAGAACCAGGCTTCTTTTGCGTCCTTCGGCACGAGCGCAATCATTGTGGGCACCTTGGGAAAGTCCGCGTTGATCGACGAGGTGGTCAACACGACGAAGCTCGACGTCTCGTCTATTCAAGGCAAATGGGAAGCATTCATGGCGAAGGAGGTCTCCAACCCCCTACCTGGCATCAAAAGCGCGTACGTTATCATCGGTGCCGACAAACGTGGCACCATCTTCGCGATGTATGACCATTCCGAGCAATTCGGTGAGCATGAAAGTAAACTAGTGTCGAAAAACTGTGGCTTACGGCCGCCTTCGCGCTCAGGTGTTTCGCCATGGTACTGGTGTGTATCCCTATACCCCCAATCATCCCCGCTTTTGCTGACGTTATCATAGGTGGGCCGACGTTCCAACTACTCAGCATTCCAATGTTTTCGTCACTTCCTCCGGGTGCTCGCACGGTTCCCCTACTGTTCAGTACCGCGCCATTTTCCTGAACGACGAGCAACCTGCATTGCAAAACTGGGCAATGGAGAAGTTTACGAACGGGACTGGCGCCGCCCTGACGGGCTCGCCGTTCAACCACTTCTTCTACACGAAGTTGTGAGTCAATCATTGCCTTCTGGATTTATTGGGTTATGTTTACAGGCTGTATGCAGGTTCGAGCTGATCCTTCGCTTGAAGGGAAACCACCTCTGGCCCGCTCAGTGGAGCAGGTTGGTATCGCATATCTGTTCTTTCGTTCAGCGACCTGTCTGACCTCATCGTCACTACAGCGCATTCGGCGTTGATGACTCCCAGAATCAGCCTCTTGCGGACTGGTATGGCATCGTAATGGGTACTAGTCACGAGGAGCCAATGATGCGCTCCATCCCTGTTGAGTGGAGCCTCTTCGGCACCGGCCCTTGGGACTATGGATCAAATGCGAAGGAGATCTACAACTTCTGGGTCAACGGCACGGAGCGCGCTGAGCCGTACGAGAACATGTGGACTGTTGGCATGCGCGGAGATGGTGCGTCTTCCGCTCTCTTAGCATCTGACAAGTACTAAACGTTTCTTATGCAGGCGATCGTGAGTGTTGCAACCAACAATGGATAGAGCCGACGGACATTGACATACTTGACAGTGCCACTGAGCGAGGGGCAGAACATTCAGCTCTTGGAGCAGGTTGTCTCTGACCAGCGCCAAATACTCATGGACGTCTTCACCGTATCTGACGTGACGACGATTCCCCAAGTCTGGACCCTTTGTACGTTCTACTCAGCTCCATGCTGTCGCCCTTAGCTCACTTATGGTGCGCAGACAAGGAGGTCGAGGGATATTACGACGACGGTATGCGTGTCCCCGAGGACATCGCCCTCATGTGGACAGACGACAAGTACGTGGGTAGATGCCCTCTGACTTGCGTCAACATTGACTCGTCTTCATAGCTGGGGCAACATTCGCCGTACTCCCCTCCTTAGCGAGCGGAACAGGACTGGTGGTGCTGGAGTCTACTACCATGTATGGACCATTTACTTTCCAAGTTCAATGTATCAGAGCTGACGATACACGACCGTTCAGGTGGACTACGTTGGCGACCCTCGTGACTACAAGTGGATCACTGTGAGTCAAATCTGTGTTTCAGCACAATGCACACGTCGCTGATTATCGCCTCTCTCATAGAGCAGCCAAATTGAAAAGGTATAGGGCTCATAGTGTCTCGGGTGGGAGCATACCGTTCTGACAGCCGTTACCAGACTTTCGAGCAAATGTCTCTAGCCGTTGCTCGTGATGCCGTCAGAATTTGGGTCCTAAACGTAGGCGACATGAAGCCTTACGAGATGCACACCGAGTTCTTCCTCACCCTCGGATGGGACGCATCCCGCTGGACCCCGAGTAACCTCAACAGCTTCGTCGTCTCGTGGGCGCAGCGCGAATTCGACGTTTCACAACAGGAGGCGGAAGAAATTGCAAGCATTATCCACAATGTGACGCGCCATAATGCGCGCCGCAAGCCAGAGTTGCTCACCTCAACAACTTACAGCTTGGTCAATTACCGAGAGTAAGTTGTGGATCATTGTCGGTCCGACTCACTTACTGACTGCTTGGTGCAGGGCAGAGACGATCGTGGACGAATTGAACAACATGGTCACAACGTCGACTCGATTGTACAACTCATTGCCGTCTGCGATGCAGCCCGCGTTCTTCGAGCTCGTCCACCACCCTGTGCAGGCCACCGCTACGCTTACGAGCATGTGGGTCGCCGCGGGTATCAACAACTTGCGAGCGTCGCAGGCTCGACTCAGTGCGAACGACTACGCAGACCAGGTCGAGAGTCTGTTCCTGCACGATGCGACCCTCGAGAAGGATTACCACACGATCCTTGATGGTACGTCGACGTTCGACGGAAGGGACTACTCATACTAACTTCGCTGATCCTGTCAGGAAAATGGTGAGCGGACGCGCTTGCACACTAACGGAGTATCACGAGACTAACCGCACGCTAGGGACCATATGATGGATCAGACGCACGTCATGTACTACTACTGGCAGCAGCCCATGACAAACACGTAAGTTTCCTTCCTCATCATCACCCACAGCATCTTCCCAACGTCCCTTCAGCATGCCGATGATCACGAAGGTTCAACCTTCGAAGCAAGCACTTGCTGGCGTTATGAGGATTGTACCTGAGGGTACCATGGGAGCATGGTGAGCTATCACACTGCTACTTAATAGGTGGGCAATCGACTGACATAGCTTCCGTTCCAGGCCTGGCGACAACGTGAACAACTGTGCTGCAGGATATGGCTGCGGCAATCCCACTCTCAATATCGACCCCTTCCTCCCCGCGGGTAACCGCTACGTGGATGTTGGCGCAGGAGGACCTACACCTTTCACGTTCACCGTGACAAGCAACGCGGCATGGGTCAAGCTCTCGTCGACAAAGGGCTCTATCTCGCCCAGCTCCCCCNGAGCAAAGGGTGTTCTTGTCTGTCGACTGGAGCCAGGTAACTGGAGTTGAGAGCGCCGTGATTACCTTCACGGCGACAGCGAAGGGGCAGCCGCAGCTGTCGGTCCCTGTGACTCTCACAGCAAACCATACCGTTGTCCCTAGCGACTTCAAAGGTGCTTGATTACTTGAAATGGGTGCGATATCTCTTGTCTAATGCCGGTGTTATAGGATTTGTGGAGGGCGACGGCACGGTGTCCATCGAAGCCGCGCACTCGTCCAGGAATACCTCTGTGCAGGGCCTCACCTGGACGGAGATTCCTGGCCATGGGCGTACGCTATCCGCGGTTACGCCCTGGCCACGAGGCGGCAATGACCTCAACTTCACCGCAGGCAATGGCCCGAGCATGTTCGTATAATCCCGTCTTATCGAACCCTTCTTTCCGCTCACCGATGCTTGTAGCGAGTATGATTTCTACCTCTTCAACACCAAGAACCAGGGCGGAAATGTCACCATCACAACCCTCGTATCGCCTGCTCTGAACACCCTTGGAGACGACCGCCCGCTCGGACTCGCTCTGCAGATTGACAACGGTGCGCCCAAGACGAGTTACTTTGTACCTGCTTCTGTACCGGGTCAAGTCCCTACACCTTGGAACGGCATCAATGGATGGGTCGCGAACAGCATCATCTCCGTGCCCGTGGTCCTCCCTGTCCAACCCGGAGCACACACATTGAAGGTAGGCTGACCGTTGGATTATGCTTTGCGAAGAGCATTCTCTGACTGATTCTCTCATTAGGTCTGGATGATTGAGCCGACCGTTGTTGTACAAAAGATCGTCATCGGTACGTGCCATCATTCTGCAAGTGTGATGCGCCCCTCTCATTCTGTCTTATCTAGACACCGGAGGCGTCCAGTCGAGTTATTTGGGTCCTCCCGAGAGCATCCGTGTGTGATGACTGCCACAAATGTACAACATCTATACGTGTTATCGTCTGTAATGAGATTCTGCTGCCTCAGCGCATTGGCGCAAATGACGAGCGAAACTATTCTCACTGAAACGGTCGAGTACCTCGTCAGAAAATGGTGAGACAATACGGTGTGTAGTAAGCCGTCTGTAATGCGCGGATATTGACAATAGTGGAGACATGCATGTACCTCGGAAGGCTTTCGTGTGTGATGATGACGATGACCTGCCTGCAACCATCTACTATGCGACATCCATCTCTGCCCTTATGAGAGCTTCGGCACTCGGAGATCGCGGGCGTATCGAATACTTGAAGTCCTCGAGATACCTGTATCCGACGTCCACAACGTTAGTGCAAGACACACCATATATCACTCACGATGGACGTACGAGAGGAACGCGTTAGTCGTCATCTTCGCTTCTACAGGGATGGGATCGCCATGCGCGTCGAGCGCGTGCTGAATGTCGAAGACGTGCAGAAGGGATGCGATATTGATGAACAACGCGTCGGTCGCGAAGTGTCTCCCTGGGCATATCCTATTCAAAAGGGTATTGTCAGCATGCGGGCAAAGAGGGAAGACGCTACGCGAGGGCGTAGTATTTGGCTATGACAAAGCTAGAATGTGAAGACGGCGAAGAACGACCACGCACCTTCTGCCAAAACCAAACGCGACGCTTGCGGGGTCAAGTATGTCAGATTTAGGCTTCCCGTCGGCGGTCAGGAACCGTTCTGGACGCAACATCTCAGGATCTGGGAAGATCTCAGGGTCATGTAGGATAGCCCTACGCGAAAACGTCAGCCACGGGTTCCTATATAGCAGGCGAACTCCCTGGTTGGGCGGAGTTGTAGCAAGTCCAAGCAAACATGAGCACTACCCACCACGCGTTGGGCATGACGATCGACCCTTTCGGGATGCGCCACCCGCGATAGACGTCTTCTTCCATGCACCGGTGAGCGACGCCGAGCGGACCAACATTGTGCCACCTGATCATCTCCTTCACCAGCGCGTCGACATACGGGAGCGCGGCACGGTCCGCATGCTCAGGTAGCCGACCGGGACCAACGACGCGGTCGAGTTCGGCATGCGCGCGCTTCTGCACGTCGGGATGCAGGATCATCGCACAGATGAAGGCAACGAGCGTTGCTGCCGTCTGTATAGGTGTGTGGCACCCGCATGGGGTGAAAGTGATTTTCAGCATATAGGCTCTCGCTAACAGTGGATGAGGTACTAAGAAAATGCGACATACCGTGTCAGTACCAGCTATAATCGAGTGTCAGCTTTGTTGGGCATACACGCACGGTGAGGGACCGTACCTCCAAACGCCACCGCTGTTGTTTCCTTCACCGTCTTCTCGTCCACTTCACCATCAGACATTTTCTCCATGAGCTCTGTAATCATTGACGGCTCCGATTCACCACGCGCCTAGCGACCAACGGCTGTCTGTGATCAACGATGCCTGTCATACATAACACGGTCGACCACGCAGTACTCACAATCGCCTCCTTGGCCGCCTGATACGGATCCTCACAAATTGCCGCCGCCTGAGTGCGCCATCCCACTAGCTTCTGTTGCCAGTGGGTGCCCGGCATCCACGCAGGGATGTATTGTAGCCAAGGGAAGAACTCGACAAGATACGCGCCGGGCGTGAAGGCTTCCGCGATACCGGATTCAGAAGCATTCAGGATGTCGACGTAGTGCCGCGTAACATGCGAGCCCGGTAGGCCATGCACCGAAGTCAAGATAGTCTTGGAGAGCGATCTGCAAGCCGTTCAAAGAATTTAGATATGAGTGGCTTAATTTCAGGCATAGACTTGGCAGACGTACAGCTTGATTGTGCTGTCGATATCATGCTGATCGTCAAGCAGTCGGCGGAGGAGGTCATGCGCCTCACGTTGTTGGACAAGCTTGAATTGTCCGACCGCACTGGGCTGGAAGTGTTGCCAGAATAGACGACGTACGCGTCGCCAATCATCACCGTAACGCTTGAAAGCGAGGTTCCACGTCCACCCGGTACTATGAAGTCAATTCAGAAACCCCTCACGCGATGTGGGCAGGATGCAAGTCTCACAGCTCTGCGAGTACTGAATCCTGGCGGTCAGAATAGATGGCGGAGCGTTTGTCGAACAGGTCTTCTGCTGCTGAGACAGAGCTCAGGACAACGACTGTCTGGCCAAGCGCGTGCAAAGCCACAACATCGCCTGTGACGCAAGACTCGCTATTTAGTCGCGAAGTATGTGTCAAATATCTCGAGTGTAACGTACCATATCTCATTGACAGATCGCGGAAAGCCAACCATGGCCGCTCCTGTGGGATATCCAATGCGTTCCCTATGAATGGAAGACGAAGAGGTCCAGGGGGCAATGGAAGAGCACTCCGCCGGACACGACTACGTATAAGCGCATACGCGATACTCGCAAGCACGATAGCTAGCACATCAGTGGCGCGCACGCTGGTCCCCAGAGAACGGCTTTCCATAGAGTCGCAGGAACCAGCTTTCGTACCGTTCTGGAGGGAGAAGATAGCCGTGCTACTCTTGAAGAATACGTGGAGGGCACGGCCTTATATCGTGATTATCCCGCGTTCTGGCAGTACTGTGACTGACAGATGGAATAGAATCGTGGACTCGGAGACTCTCGCCGGGATCACGTAGATGACCAGTAGAGTGTTATCCGCATCTGGACTAGAGCTTCAGAAGGATGCTGCAATCCCGGTACCAGTAGTGAGTACTCCTATACTACATAAACCTTCCCCGGAAGCGCGGGGCGATAATGGGTCGATTACTTATGCAAGGCTGAAGGATATCCCCTTTAGCATGCACCGTCAGGTCCGTTCCTGCTGCTCATTCTGACTTGCGCAGCGATGGCTTTCGATTCCTGCAGGATTCGTCAACCAATTCACTTATAGATCATTTTTAGGGTGACGTCAGTCAAAGCATAGCAGTACTTACGTTGTATCGCCCATCGGGATGGCATGTGTTCGTGTGTGGAACGCCGAAGGCGGGCCCGGGATCAAGACATCCCTTGAGCTTGATTTGAAGGAGCTCGGGATGAGGCTGTCAGCTGTTGGACACAAACTAGCACGAGCTGACAAACGCTCAACTGCGAGGAACAACATCCCATCCAATCCTCAGAGATAGCAGCCGTTGACATTGCAAAAATGTGTAGTGGGTGGAAGGAGCGTGTCATGGTGGTGCAGAGCATACAATTGAACGCTAGCGCGCATGGTACCAGCGCCTTATTGGGCGCCTATATCGATCTAGTTATGGTCAGTAAGCACAAACCGCTTTGGTGATCTGGTAGTAGGGAGTCTCTTGAGAGCAACCGCCATGTTCATGTTCCCTGGAGTAAGCGTCCATGATCTCTCCGGGATTTACACCATTCATTGACTCGTGTCAGCGCTTCACAGTCTCTTGGCCAATTATCATGTCGTAGTATGCCTGAGTATTCAAGTTTGCCCAGATTTCCGATGGCCCGCGGGGCGAACACCAAAAGGCCGCAACTGTAAACAGGCTTGCGGGAGTGCGGATATCGTCGCTGACGCTCACTTATACGAAGGGTCGTGAGTATTTACAGATTGGGCGCGACTGATTCCTTTCAGCCTGAGACGCGATCTCCACTCACTTCAACATGCATGATGGGTCCAGCCATGTCTGTGCCGCCGCCCAAGCGACTGTGCGCCCGCCCACTTCGATGGGAATACGCTATGTACCAGCTTCCTAGCGCCGGACTTTGACATATATTGTACAAAAACGACATGAGCATGCGCTCTCGGCGGGGGGCCTCCGCGGTCTACGCTTCCTGCGGCTTGCTAAAGCACACTACAGCTTTGCAGACAACAGTGCCGCTGTGCTAGCCTCGACTGCTCCCTGATACCTCTTTGGATTCGACTAGCCACAATGTCCTCCCATACTGTTGTCTACGATGATTCTGACACGACAAGCATCAAGTACGTCAATATCTGGCTTGGTCCCTACAGAGGCAGGGGTTGGTCGACGAAGACGGGCCCGAGTTTGGACGACAAGAACGAAGGGCCCATATACAACTCGACGCTGCATGTAGCGACCGTCGAGGACACAAGCGTGCAGTTTCCATTCAAAGGTACGTCGATGCATTCGCTAGGTCGGAATACCCCACTGTCTCACTGACCGTCCCTTTCGTTTTTGTCGATAGGTACCCGTGTCGCTGTGTATGGCAGCATCTGGCCGCCCACCGCGACCTATGCGCCGCTCACTCTCTCGGCGTACAGCGTCCTCGGATGGGACTACGAGGACAAGCCGGCGATGATCCCGTTCCAGGCGCCGAATTTGACGTCGCCCAAGAACGACGTCAACTTCTTCACGTCGGACGAGATGCCATTTGGAGAGTACGTCCTTACGATCAACATCACGCGCGCATCGGAAGACTCGCCATATTACTTGGACTACATCACGGTGGACGTCCCTGGTCTGGGATTGTCCTCGTCAAGTACTACGAGCTCGGCCATGCAGGAGAGCGCGACGTCTTATGCGAGCCCGAACCCAGGCAATGGTCCTTCACCCGTGTCTTCATCCTCTACTTCAGGCGGTGGACATTCGCCAGTGCCTTTGTCGGCGTCATCGACCAGCCCTGTATTCTCACATGGCTCCTCCACGGACCAATCCGGAACTGCCTCTCTCTCTCAATCCACATCCGGTCCCTCACCCGGCGCGCCCAGTATCAGTAGCAGCGCGGGCACAGCAGGGTCCACCGCCCTACCCCCTCTCGCTTCGTTTTCTCATAAGTCTTCTGTCCCTCTGGGCGCCCTCATCGGCGCGATCATCGGTGGCCTCCTGCTCATAGCCACCCTCATCTTCCTCATCTCACGTGTCCACCTTCGGCGGCAGCGCCCCTCGTCAGAGTACAACGACTATGGCACCGCCGGGCGGTGCGATCGCCTGCCGAGCACCCCGTCCTACCGCCCGGACTCGGGATACGACGGGTCGAGCAGCATGCGCGAGTTCGGCCTTGGGTACGCTGTGTATGCTCCTACTAGCCCTACCCCCTCAGGAGATGCGCAAGGATCGTACAGTGCGCCATCTCCGACGCCATCATCGACCCCGACGACCCAGACGCGCGTGCTCCCATCGCGCAAGGCGCTCGCTGAAGCATCCTTCCGGCCCCTTTCTGATGCGGTGTACAGTACGATGAGTGGATCCAGTGGCGCTACGGGCAGCGGCGTTCATGTCGATGGCAAGCACGCTGGGACGCTTTCGAGCCAGGCTGGCAGCGTCAGGCAGTCAGGCAGTGCTGGTGAGGACCCGGCGATTGGGGGAAGTCCACGTCCTTCAATCCAGCATGTGCGCGCAGCTACGGCGTCGCCACTTGGGAGCATGATGGACGTTACTACATTGGATAGTGTAGTGCTTCCTCGAGAGGAGGAACATGTTGACGAGGAGTCTCCGCCTGCGTATACGCCTGCTTGAGTTTGGACTAAGCGGTGTGCGTAGCATACTATTATGTTCCCTGTTTACTTATTACGTTCTCTAGATGTTCGCGCGTCCGGAGTGCTAACATATACTGATGCTTATAGTCGTCGTCATATCCTCCGCTTGCTCCCATTCACTTTGCAGCGTCAGACTTCACCTTGAATCAGTGCCTCCGCAGCCTTGGACCTCGGCCGGACAGAGTACGCGAAGTGTTCAACGTGCCTGCGCGTCACACATCGCTCGTCAGCCTCATAGCGTCTGAAACCAGAGAGCCCATGGAGGCTTGAGACGTACGAGATGAACCCAGAGGTGGCCTTCAACTCGACTGAGATTGGCCGTCCGTGCGCATCGAGCGCGGGTACGATGTCAAATACGTGCAGGATGGACGCGATGGTGATGAAGAGCACGTCTTCTGCAAAGTGTCTTCCTGGGCAGATCCTGCCCCCAAAGAAACGACCACCAATGGGTCGAGTTAGTTCATCGTCGGCGAGACACCGCGACCAAGCAAAATGCACCTTCTGCCGTAGCCAAATGCTATGCTAGAAGGATCAGGAACGTTAGGGTTGAGCTCGGACTCGTCAGGCGTGAGGAAACGCTCTGGACGGAACGCGTCTGGCTCTGGGTAAACCTCGGGATCGTGCAGCATCGCCCTGTGAGTCCATGCATAAGTACATCAACATAACCATGTTGTCAGCGCACCACGCCTCTAGTCACTATCCCACACCATCTGAGAGGTTATGACTGAGTAGGAAGGACGCACCAGATATTTGGCAACACGATCGCGCCCTCAGGTATCCTCCACCCTCGGTATGTGTCCTCCTGCATGCATCGGTGTGCAATTCCAAGGGGGCCGACGTTATGCCACCGGAGACTCTCTTTCACGAGCGCGCGGATGTACGGGAGGGAGGCGCGGTCGGCGTGCTCGGGCAGCCGGTCGCGCCCAACAACGCGGTCGAGCTCAGCTTGAGCGCGCGCCTGGACGGAGGGGTGGAGGAGCATCGCGCAGAAGAAGCTGAGGATGGTCACGGAAGTCTGGAGCAACGGCGGGCGATGATTGGGTCAAAAAAGGTCTGAGCGGAGGCGAATGACGGTGCATACCGTATCAATAGCGGCTACAACGAGTATATACCACGCATGGGGTCAGATGAGAGAGTCGAGGCAGATGATAGGCATTGGGCCATACCTCCATAGGCTACCGAGGTGGTCTCCTTGATGATACGTTCCTCTTCTCGGCCTTTCTCGCCTGTGAAGCCCGACGAGTGCTCCAAAAGCCGGCTGAGCATAGAGGGCAATGCGACACCGCGTTGCTGTCATAGATCGCATTTCAGAATGGCTAACATAGCAAGTAGAGTTCCAAAGTGCGCTTACCATCGCGTCCTTCGCGAGATTGTACGGATCGTCGAGCATGACGTCCGCCTGGCCCCTCCATATCTGTACCTTCTTTTGCCACCCGGTACCGGGGAACCACGCAGGGACATGTCGCAACCAAGGGAGAAATTCGACGAAGAACGAGCCAGGCCTGAACACCTCTGAGAACCCAACTTCTGCCTCGGTGAGGACGCGGGAGTAGTAGAGCGCCTGCTCGTCCTCCATGTGCACGCCGTGCACGACGGCGCATATCATTTTGGCAAGCAACCTATCCTCATCAAGATTGCAACACGAGGCGATGAGTAGTATGCTTACGACTTGAGCTCGGTATCAAGGTCCTCCGGGACGTTGAGGAGTCGGCGGAGGAACCGGCGGGCCTCAAGCTGTTGGGCAGGCTCGTACTGCTTTACGGCGTTGGAGTGGAAGTGCTGCCAAAACGGACGGCGAACTCGGCGCCAATCCTCGCCGTACCGCTTCAATGCCAGAGTCCAGTCCCACCCTGTTCTGTATTCATATTCATGGGCCCCGTCATCATGGTGCGCAGGAAGATGGATATAGCCGTGTACTCACAGTTGTGTCATGATATTTGCGGGCCTGTCTGAGTAAATTGAGGATCGCTTCTCGAGGAGATCGAGCGCAGCGCTATGGGTGTTGAGGATAACGAAGCTATGCCCAAGTGCATTCAGCGAGATTACGTCGCCTACAGACATGATGAGCATGATGAGCTGCGTATAAAAGACCAAGCGACTCAGGGGAATCTAGGTACCATACTTCGCCGCGTAGTCTCTGTACGCTATCCAGGCGTGACTCCGTGCGATCTCGGAGACGTTACCTAGGATGAATAGACCTGGCGGCCCGGGCGGCAAAGGTAGGCGACTAGTCCGTTGGCTCAGAGAGAAGTAGCCAAGAAAGATCAAAACGCCGATAGCCAGTATCCACAATGCAGCCTGTGTTAAACCTTGAATGTTTGAGCTAGCGGCAAGCATGATGGTGCTTTGAAGGGCTCAGGATGGTCTGGGAAGTAAGGTTCGGCATCCTGTCCCCCACAGATGCTCTTATATAGCGCAAGCAGCCTCTGAGCGAAAAAAAACAGAGTTCTCTGGCATGCGACGTAACCGCCACTGGCGACACAGGCACAGAGCGAGTAGGACCGGCCTCTCGGTCTTAGGTGTAGTGGCGCACCTTCCCTCGGAGTAACGGGCGATTGATGAACGGATATAGACAGGCCGGGCTGTAGAAGCACTCACGAAAAACGGAGGGGAGTAGTCTCGCCGGCGAACCAAGTCGATTGTACGCCGCCAGGATGGCATCATCTCACCGAGAATGATCCTGCGCCAAAGGCATACAAGTAGCCTTACATAGGTGAGCATAGATAATGGCCCTACCTCAAGCTTGGTAAGGTACTCACTTCTGGTGGTGAGGACATACATGGATGGACGGCCATTCCATGGTGTGAACTCAGCTTGGCATACCTCCCGGGCTGCGACGTCCTTCTTGGGCATGGTCGATTATTTGAACTTCGCGTTGCATATGTATCCCTGTCAGTTGTGGTCACAATTACTGATTGCAACGTTGACCCGGCTCTATGCAGACCAGCCTTTGTTGCCACTATAGTACATACCGGAGCTCAGGATGGCATGAGCACTGGGACTAGCCATGAAATCCAGGTCCAAGTCCACTGCGCCCGGATCGGATGTCCGCAAACATTAGCGCCCATGAGTTCTGCACCGGATAGGACCGGAATCCGGAGATGCCGAAGCGCTGGTTTCCCGATTCTCACGGACCACCGCTTGGGTTTTCTCCATCAACTCACCGAGTCCGACGGCGGGCTGCATGGGCTACCGCCATGGCGAATTCAGTACAAGGGCTCATGTCACGATGACCGAGGTGTGTATATCTTTCATATCATCACCATAACCACATTTCCCCACAGAAAGCGCGAGCGTATCAAGCCGCTCATCGCAGAAACACGCGCGACAGAAGCTTGATGATGTCTTTGTGGGTCCACGGGAAAATACAGTCGTGCAGATGCGTAAGGCCACATCCGGCCCACGATCCCATCGATGGCATGCATACAGCACGAAGTGTCGGTTTTGGGAACTCTGAGAGCGTGGTGCGAAGCCTCTTAATCCTTACCTCTGACAACTTCCAGTACCGTTCTCCTTGGCGAGTCGGCATCGAACGCAATGTCCTCACACACAACTCTAGTGGACGACTCTGACACGGATAGCATTCAATACAGCGATACCCACAGCTGGTCCGCGTATACTGGCACGAGTCTTGACCAAGTGGTGGAGGGATCCATCCACAATTCGACGCTCCATGTAGCCACGGCGTCCGGCTCCTCGATAACCTTCTCGTTCAATGGTGCGTGTACCTATCCTATCGAACGACATCTTCAACCACTGATGACATACTCAGGTATAAGTGTCGCAGTCTTTGGCAGCGTCTGGCCTCCTGCGGCGACCTACGTCCCGCTCACAACATCTGAATACACTCTATTCAGGCTAAACCCGCGCACCAACGTCTCTACTGGCTCATTCTTAGCGCCCAACCTCACAATCCCAAAGAACAATCTCAACTTCTACTCGTCAGGTAACATACCATACGACGCTTACGTCCTCACCATCAACGTCACCCAAACTTCCATCGACTCTCCCTACTACCTGGATTACATCGCCGTCGAAGCCCCTGGACCGGCCCCATCCATAACCTCCATGCAGGCGACGCGATCGAGTGCAACGACCGGTGTTACCTCGACACCTTCTGCGTCGCATGGCCCCGTGCTTCCCGTAGGTGCGATCATTGGTATTGCGATAGGGAGCGTGTGCGCTATCGCGCTCGCACTTGCGCTCGTCGTCTTTGTGTGCATGAGGCGGCGTCCGCCTCCATCCGAGTTCAATTATGGGTCTGTAGGCCAACGAGGTACGTCCGCTCCACCACGCGTTCTATGGGGTGCCACGTTCAAAGCGCACAACACTGATGGCGTGGCTCAAGATCTTCCCTCTCCCGTTATCCCATATGTTGTGGGTGCAACACGATCGCAAGTCGGATGCGATGCATCGTTCTCTGCTTTTGCGACAGATTTGGCAACATCTCCGTTCGACGCCTCGAATATCGCGAGAGGGAGTATCGATCATCTGGTGTGCGTACCTGCCTCGATGGTCGATCCATCCGTTCGTGTCAGTGGGGACGGTGCGAACGATGGACATGCGGTCGACGAGGAGCCTCCTCCCGCATATACGCCGTCTTGACCTGCAAGTAGACATGCTACTCGTTCACTAGAGTTGGCATCGTCTTGCTGTAGTTCTCATCACGTCACTCCTTACCGCTCCACTGCATCGGACTATGAACCGTACTCCCCAGGAAACAATCTGTGCATCCGTGTGCACGCTAACTTCATTCAAATTCGACCATTCCGCTTTGGTGTTTTGTATACTGACTGACCCGAAAGCGCTTACGTACGTTTTTACTCGATTTTCATCCATTGCGACCTACAGAAGGCCCTCTTGCCACTCAAACCTCTACAGTACAATCCTTGCACCACGCCCCCCNGAGCTTGAGCTTGAGCACTCCAGTGGTGCTCTACGCCTAACGTTGATGGGACCCGGCTGCCGAGACCATGGGTAGGACGGCGCACCGCCACCACAGGTTCTCATCGACGTCCCCGGCCCATCACGGCTTTCAAATTCCCATCTTTCACCTCAATCTTCAGCCACCTGGACCTGTATTCAGCTCTCCCGTCCCGTCGAGTTGTGCAAGCTCACAACTCTGCTCGAGCTAAGGTGCATGTATTTACTGCGGCATATGCACACTGGTCCACATCGGGTGGAATCTAGAGGGTACACCGTCTGTTGCTTCGAGCCACCCATGCGACATTGATGTTCGGAAGATCACGATCCCGAGGCACAACGCAATGCGCGCATGCGATGAAGTTTCAGTCCCGACTCCCCCTGGAGGCCGACTCGTCATATTTCAAACCTCGGAGCCTTTTGCATAGACACACTGCCCTTTGCGTCCCCGACGGTACCAAACTCGCCCCTCTCCCCTTCTCTTCTTCCTTCATCTCCATCCTCCTTGGCTGCCTAGCACTAGTTTGTTCTTTCTCTTCGTTCACGACCCACGACCTATCATGTCCAACCAGACCCACATCGTCAAAGTCGATGCCTCTGACACGTCCAGATTCACGTACTACAACGTCCTGCAGTACGGCCCGTATCACGGCCAAGGCTGGTCGATGCTCACCGGGGCAAGCGTCGATCCAGACAAGGAGGGCCCGATCTACAACAACACGCTGCAGGTAGCACCCCTTGAGGACATCAGCGTTGAGTTCCCGTTCAATGGTGAGTGTCTCGTCCAGTGCGACGCGTCTCCCGCGACACGCACGTGCTCGCGCGTGTGGCCCAAGAATCCACGATACTCATCGGAAGTTGTACGGGTGCACTACTAGGCACGCGTATATCAGTGTTTGGAACGATCCGCCCGCCCACAGCGTCCTACGCGCCCCTACCTGTGACGAAATACAGCCTGATCGGGTGGGACTGGGGCGGGATCCCGGCGATGAACCCGTACCAGGCGCCGAACGTCACCGAGCCGCAGAACAACGTCAACTTCTGGTCGTCACAGGAGATGCCGTACAAGGAGTACATCCTCACGATCAACGTCACGACTGCGACTGCGAACATGCCGTTCTACCTCGACTACGTGACCATTGAGGTTCCGGGCCCCGATCCGAACGCGACGAGCTCCACGGCGGCTTCGACGTCAGCGACGGGGACTACCAGCAGTTCGCACACGAGCTCTGGCGGGCACAAGAATACGTCGCCGGCAGTCGCGGGTGCTTCGCACAGGTCGTCCGTACCTGTTGGCGCGATCGTGGGCGCATCAATAGGCGGGCTCGTACTCATCGCCGCGGCGTTGTTCCTCCTTTTGCGTTGGTACAGGAGAAAGTCCATGGTGCCGCCCGAATACGACTACGGCTCAGTCGCCCAACAAGGTATGCTATCATCCACCATGCTCGTTTGGTCCTTGCTAACCCGCGACGGATCCCTTCGCAGACACGCCGCCGCATGTCACGCCCTTCGTCGACCCATCACAATCAGTCGCAATGGCGCAAGCAGGCGACCGCGGCCTCATGTTCGTCCCCGGGCTCCCGAGCTCAACAGCGTCGCCCTCGCTATCGCGCCCACAGTCTCCCGCCGTCCTGCCCTCGCAGAAGGCGCTCGCGATGGCTGCCGTACGCCAGGGATCGGTGGACGTGCAGTCGCCCGGGGCAGGTTCGAGCGTCACTGGCGTGACAGGCGACCGCAAAGACCCCGCGGCGTTCCAGCAGATTGCGAGCAGGCCGCACACTCCGGGGCCGGGCGCGTCGTCGGAAGCGGGGTCGAGCAGCGGGGGCCCGTCCATCGCGGGGGNTGTTGTACTCCAACCCATCCGCGAACGACTTGAGGCATGTATTGGCGGCAGAGGACGACGAGCTACCGCCTGCGTACACGCCGTCATGACCACTATGATGTTTGACGTGCTATCTGGTGTACGTGCGTTTGGCTGTCCTTTCCGTGCTGTAGCTATGGTTCCCTTGGGCTAGATTGTCGCCGGCGTCAGTCCGGCGAGGACTTCGTCGATGTCGGTCTTTACTTGGAGGTAGGCGGGCTTACATTACTCATTATTGGAATTGCCGTCCTTCTTCTCGTTCTGTTCTTGGTGTCGTCCGGACATTCTACTGTATCCTGTATAATGATATTACGTTTCAATACCCGGAACGTCTGCTAACATTTGTATTCTGCGAGCGATATTCTCGCTCTTCCCTCCTCTTGTTCATGCGGCACGTCTTCATTTGGTCCGGCAGTCTAGAGCACTAATAGTAAACGACACCCAAACAAAAGGCACTGGTCGGGATGGTCACGCGTCGGAGTTGAGATTGTGCATGAGCACCGTACTCCGCGCTGGATATATCTGACTTCTCATCAGTACTGCTCGTAATC
Source organism: Trametes cubensis (assembly GCA_029747595.1). NCBI lineage: Eukaryota > Fungi > Basidiomycota > Agaricomycetes > Polyporales > Polyporaceae > Trametes > Trametes cubensis. The sequence goes on from JAPEVG010000175.1 coordinate 42,355, forward strand.
AGTATCCCCCAGCTACAACTCGCACCCAGCCATCGTACGCTACCATCGCCATGCCTCTCGGTCCCGATCTAGCGACCGCTTTCAACTATATTGCCGACCAAGTCAGCAATCTGAATCAAGTGCAGTACTTCGATCGGACCATCAAGACGTATTCAATGAACCTCGAGTACGGTGGCCACAAGTTCATTTTCATGAAGCTTGGGTACTCCGAGCTAGGTACCTTCGCCGGCATTGGCTACAAAATCAAGTTGCTTGTGCCCGATGGCACTGGAACTCAACAGGATTGGACGATCTGGGTGAAGAATGCTGTGGATGCCGTTGTGGTCAACCGGAGGGTTGTCATTGCAGGCATTTATGCCATCATCAATGATCCAAACACTGCGAAAACTATGTGGACGCTTGATACAACCCAATACGCGTGAGCTCAGTGAAGATTTGTGAGTGGATGCCATGCGCTAGATCGTGGATGCAGGTATTCGAACTAATGACGATAGACAACAGATTCTGCATCCGAATTGACGACGACGTGAGACCAAACTATGTACGTGGAATCTATCACTCATCGCCTACGGCCCTTACAGAAGATACTTCGTGCACCGTGATGTGGTCGACGACAGTTCCTCCAGGGCGAGATATCTGAGGAGAGGAAACGGGATAATGAGGGTGATCAGAAGGCGATGGGATGCTGCTTATGTACCGTGGACATTCTGGCCCTATACGCGCGTGTATGACGAACTATACAGCATATTGTATCAGGGTCTAACTGGCAGTTGTAACAATTTCAGGCTGTAGAATGCGGCCTTGACACGGTCCCAAACACGGACACCCCACAGAATGCCGGCTAGAACTTGACGAGCCCGACGAGCGGTGGGACGGCAGTGGCAGACCGCCGCACACCCACGCTCCTGTCCTTTGAGCCAATCGTTGTATAACCGAGCAATGAGCGGCGGCTTGTTCTCGTAAGACCACTTGGAAGACATGTTGAGTTTTCATACATGGATACGTGAACAGTGCGCACCTCCAGTATCTGCTCCATCATGAGAGCCGCGCAATATACGTCCCAGGAATACGGGTCGAAATACGTGATATCGTATTCTAGGCGGTATTGACTCGGAGGCAAGGTGATGGCGTGCTGCAGTCCAGGTCCAAGGGGTAGTTGGAGTGATGATCCGAAATCAATGAGATATGCCCTCCCGGGCACTACGTTAGGATAACGTTGTCCTATGTTGCGATTAGCGGCGACAACGTTGCCCGGACAGATATCCTAGCCGAGTCGTGAGTTACATTGTCATCCCACATAATCAACGGAGAAGCACTGTACCATATGCACTATTTGTAAGCTGTGCATGAATTCGATGCCCTGTAGCCGTGATGTCACTTGACTCGTCAGTATAAATGCTTGTAGGTGTACCGACCTCCATCAGCTGTAGAAACATGTCCAATGTGCGAGTTAACGGTGCATCGGACCCTATCAGAGTGTCAAAGTCGGACAAGGAGGGTGTAATCAGAAGAGGATGTCCAGCTTCAGGCGGCGTCAGTTCTCCAGGAATGGTATGGTTCCGGGGGTCAGGGAGTTGGGAGAGTCGTTGGAATACGGCTGCTTCCTCGGTATCGGTGCGGAGGATTTTGATGTGGTATAGAGGTTCTTTTAACAGAGACGTCCTGTATACAACACCCTGCAAGCCTCTTATTAATATGCCCTTAGAGAAGTGCAGACTGAGTGACATACAATCTTGCAGGGAGAGGCAGGCTCGAGCTCAAATCCTCGACGGATCACTTCGGGGTGCGACTTGAGCCGTGCGGGCACCTCGAGGACCATGAGCTCGCCGTCTTCATCAAATTCGTACCACGGCGGATTTTCTGAAGCCATCGACTTTGCTTTACGCGCGGTTAGAGTGTTATGCCAGCAGCTCGCAGTAGCTTGACAGTGACAAGCAATCAGGGCGGCGTTATGGCTCGTTATGGCACCCGCGGCCACAGCCACGTGGCAATAATATCATCGTAATCCCGCCGCGCCTCCGAGTTGACTGCGTAGAACACCTATCCTCTCTACTTCTCGTTAGCAATTTTGCACCTCTCTACTTGTCATATGTATTCTATGCGCAGTCTTCCTACTGATGCATCATATCCCCGCACGTCCGGTTGGTCACCGAACGCTGATGGCTCGGACAAAGTCATAGTCGCGTTTAGCAGTCATTGGTGTATTTCATCCGCCAAAGTTGAACGCACGTTGAACTGCGACGATGTGTAGGTTGGCCTTCGTAGCAAATGCGGAGGCATGAGCGGACAACACGAACACTTCCCGAATCGCCACCGCTGCGCAAGACATTCAGCTGACACGCATTCACACGTTTTGACTTCTTTTGCAGATACTCTGCACGCCGCTCCAGTGGACTGCAGTGAGTGCACAGCACAACCCGGGGTTCAACATGCGTCGAGGGCGACGAAGTCCCGTGAGCTGCGGTCGCAACTCGTTCGCGTCGGCAGTAGAGGTGGATGGGCCACCTACGCATTCTACCTTCAATTTCTAAGACACGGTGGCACTTGTTGGCCATGGGCTCAATCGACATCGTTGCCCCCGGCATGTCCTCTGATATATTGCCGATTTTGTCGGCTATCTGAACTTAGTTAATTTCAGGCTGCCCAAATGCATACAAAGCAGTAGGTGGGCTGAACTTAGTACGGGCGTACATGCGTAAGTCGCATCAGGAAATAATTGGGAATCACAACGCTTTGAGGCTGAACAACGTGCTCATGATACGCTCCCAAGCACGGACACACCACAGAATTCCGGCTAGAACTTGGCGAGCCCGACGAGCGGTGGGACGGCAGTGGCAAACCCCCGTACATCCGCGCTCCTTGCCTTTGAGCCAATTGTTGTATAACCGAGCAATGAGCGGCGGCCTGTTGCTGTAGTACACCTTGAAAGACACATGAATCAGCAGTTTCACGCGTATACATGCGGATAAGACACACCTCCAACGCCTGTTCCATCATGAGAGCTGCGCAATATACGTCCCAGGAGTACGGGTCGAAATACGTGATGTCATATTCCAGGCGAAACTGGCTCGGAGGGATAGTTATAGCGCGCTGTAGTCCAGGTCCGAGGGGTAGCTGGAGTGACGACCCAAAGTCAATGAAGTAGACTCTCCCGGGTACAACGTCAGGATAGCGCTGGCCTATGCTGCGATTGGCAGCAACAACATTGCCCAAACAAATATCCTGATCGAGCCATGAGTTACGTCGCCATATGACACAATCAACAGAGAAGCCATGTACCATATGCGCTATCTGTAAGCTGTGCATGAATTCGATGCCCTACAATCTCAATGTCACTCGACACGTCAGTAAGAATGTCTGTAGATGTAGCCACCTCCATCAGCTGTAGATACATGCCCAACGCCTGGGATAACGGTGCATCGAAGCCTATCAAGGCATGAAAGTCGGACAATGAGGGCATAATCAAAAGAGGATGTCCAGCTTCAGGAGGTGTCAGTTCTCCAGGAATGGTATGATTCCGAGGATCAGGGAGTTGGGAGAGTCGTTGGAATATCGCTGCTTCCTCGGTATCGGTGTCCAGGATCTTGATGTGGTATAGAGGCTCCTGCAACAAGGATGTCCTGTAAACAACACCCTGCAGGTTTTTTATGAATGCGCCCTTTGATATGCGTAGAATGAGTGGCGTACAATCTTACAGGGATAGGCAGGCTCGAGCTCGAACCCTCGACGGATGATTTCAGGGTGCGACTTGAGCTGCGCGGGCACCCGGAGGACCATGAGCTCACCGTCTTCATCAAATTCGTACCACGGCGGATTTCCTGAAGCCATCGACGTTTCTTCACGCAGAGTTAGAGACTATCGCCAGCAGCTCGCAGTAGTAGCTTGATAATGACAAGCAATCAGGGCGGCGTTATAGTGTTTGGCTCCCGCAGCCACAGCCACGTGGCAAGAATGTCGTTGTGTCTCTCCAAGCTGACCTCGGAAACCATCTCTAGTTTTCACTAACTCTACACATCTCTACTTGTCATATGCATGCTCTGCCACGTAGAATTGCTAATGATGCATTATGACCCCGGACGTCTGGTTAGCCATTCAACGCTGACGATTTGGACAAGTCGCAGCCGCACTTAGTGGCAACCTTTGGTGGATTTCGTCCACGCGCGGCCAAGGTTGAACGCATATTGAACTGCAACGGTGAGTAAGCTGACCTTCGCAGCACCTGCGCAGACACGAGCGGACAACCTGTACACTTCGCGAATCGTACTGATGCGCGAGACAAGCCTGGAAGACATGAGCCTTGAGTATATTAGCTGACACACAACTTTCGCGCGCTTTGACTTCTTTCGCAGAATTTCTGCATGCCGACCCTCTTCCGGACCTCCGCCCGTTCTCCCAGCTGATAGCGATGGGACGTCAACAGCTTAGCTCTCGCTACCGCACCCCAATCATCGTCAATTCTACTTCCGTAAAGGGCGTCCATGGTCACGGGAACACTTTATGGCTCGACGTCTGCGCAGCTTCCAGACGTCGCTCCAGACCGCAGTGAGTAGATCGCACAGCCCAGGGCAAACCATGAAGTCCCGTGAGGTGCGAGGTGCTGTACTTTGATTCGTTCGCAAGAGATTTGAGCCACATCTTGGCAATAGAGGCGGTCGGACCGCTGCCCGCCTACGCACCTTAAGACCGTGGTGATGCTCATAAGCCACAAGTTCTATGAACATTGTCGCCCTCGGCATATCCTTCGATGCCGATCTGGCATCAGTGTTCTCACAAATTGTCGATTCGGCCAGTTATCTGAATGGAGTGAGATTGTCGGACTGCCCCGCGCATACAAAGCCAGCAGTGACTGTCGCATCAAAGGTAGTCTATAGTTAGTACGGACGTACACGAAGAATTTGCGTCAGGAGCTGGATAGGAGTTGTGATGAGGCTGTATAACACGCTCTTGACACGTTTCCAAATAAGAACGCCCCACAAAATGCCAGTCAGAACCTGACGGGCCCACCGAGCGGTGGGACGGCAGCGGCAGACCGTCCTACACCCACGTTCGTTTCCTTGAAGCCAATTGACGTATAGGCGAGCAATGAGCGGCGGATCATTTCCGTAGTATGTCTTGAATGACAAATCAGTCAAGCTCCTAGACCAGCGAACCGGACACACCTTCATCACGTTTTTCATCGTGAGCGCAGCGCAGTGTACATCCCAAGAGTACGGGTCAAAAATTGCGTTGTCGTCTGCTGGGCGATATTGACTCGGAGGTAAAGTGATAGCATGCTGTGACCCAGGTCCAAGGGGGAGCTGACGCGACGATCCGAAATCAATGATATAGACCCTGAGGGGTTCTGCATCAGGACATTGTTCGCAAATTTCCTCGCCAGCAACTAGAACGTTGCTGGGACTTATATCCTGAATGATCCTTGAGTTACGTCACATCATACCTTAAGAAATGAATCATACCATATGTGCTATCCGTAGGCTGTGCAAAAACTCGATGCCCTGGAAATGTAACGTCATCCAACTCATCAATGAGAATTACTGTAGCTGAACAAACCTCTATCAGCTGTAGAAACGCAGATAAAGTGTGGGATAACGACGTATCCAGCCCTACTAGAGCGTACAAGTCGGACATCGCCGGTGTTATGAGGAGGGGATGGCCAGCTTCAGGGGACGTCAGCTCTCCTGGAATGGTGTGGTTTCGGGGGTCGCGAAGTCGCGAAAGTCGTTGAAATATTGCTGCCTCCTCAGTGTCGGTGTCTATAATCTTAATGTAGTACAAAGGCGGCTTCAGTACGGATGTACGATACACAACGCCCTACGGAACTCTCATTCAAATTTCTCTTAAGCAGGGAATAGAGCGTGCAACTTACGACCTTTGAGGGATCGCTGGGCTCGAGACCTCGCCGAATCACTTCAGGGTGGAATTTCAGCCGCGCAGGCACCTCGAGAATCATGATCTTGCCGTTCTCGTCCGTCTCATACCATGGCGGATTGCCTGACGCCATTGAATATTTTCACTCCAGTCGAAGGCTCCTGTGAGTAGTGGCGGTGGGCACGTAGCTGTCAATGACAGACTGAATCCACGTTGTAGTTCAAGTTGAAGCGGACACAGGGCCGCAGTGCACGCCGTGGCAGCCACAGCCACGTGGCAAATATCGAGATTAGACAGTGCCATGGCAGACGCCAGACATATACTATGCTCTCAGGCTGCTATTACTGACCTCCTGCCATTACTTCAGTTGGCGCGGGTCGTACAGCTGCCAGCAGTATACTTCCCATCAATGTCTCTGAACCCTCCGGCGGGGGCATGAGTTGTGTTCATTGATTACTGGCATCTTCAGTGAAATTCGTGGATATCCTTATGGATCACACAGTTCAACAGCATGTCCAAATATTGGTGGTACAGTAGACGAGGATACAGTACTGATGATGACCGCCAGTGGTAAAATCGGCCAATAATATATAAGGGCTCACACGTTCGGTGACTAGTTGCTCTGTAGGGCCAGTGATCACGCGCCGGACTCGGAGTTTAAGATTGAGCATGAACACGACTCCGCAAATCCTGGATATCTGGTTCTCATCAGTATTCTTCACACTGATCAGTACTGCCAGCTGCGATTGCACCGAACCAGCGTACACTTAATTCCGCTACAGTCACTATGCCTCTCAGTGCCGATCTGGCAGCCGCTTTCCGGTATATAGCCAACGAGGTCAGCAATTTGAACGAAGTGCAATACTTCGATTCGACCATGGAGAAGTATACGAAGGAGCTCGAGTTCGGTGGCCGGAGGTTTGATTTCATGAAGCTTGGGTACTCCAGGTCGGGTACATTCGCAGGCATTGGCTATGCGATCAAGTTACTCAAGCCGAATTCTTCGAATGCCGAATGGCAATGGGTTATCTGGATCATAAATCCTTCGGATGTCGTCGCAGTCAATCGGAGGGCGGTCGTTGCGGGCATCTATAAGATCATTGATGATCCAAACACTGCGAAAGTGACATGGACGCTGGATGCAACTCACTATGCATCAGCCCAATGAGTGCGTGAAGCATTATAAACAAGTCTGCCGATTCTGACGTCGATGATGATGGACAACAGGTTACAGGATCGCGTCAAGATGTATGAGGATCAAAGCGGACGTGGAATCAATCGATGTAAGCTCAGTGTGCGTAGCGTCCAACCCCCGCCGTATGATCCTTGTCGATGTCAATCTGAGAGAGCGGTTCATAGGCCATCAGGTAGTCGAAAGCAGTTCCTTGTGCTATGATATTTCTGCAAGAAATTACAAGATGTCACGGGGGGGTAACGTAGGGAGATGTTGTGGTATATGACTCGGAGGGTGTACGAGGGGGAAGCGCTATGCTGTATCAGGAAGGTGGCGATAGTGATGATTTGAGAATGTATAAGACGTTCTTGACTTGCTCCCAAGCACGGACAAGCCACAGAACCCCGGTCAGAACTTGGCGGGCCCGACGGGCGGTAGGACGACAGTGGCAGACCGCCTTACACCCGCGCTCCTTGCCTTTGAGCCAATCAGCGTATAAACAGGCGATGCGCGGCGGGTCGTTTCTGTAACATGTCTTGAAAGAGGTGTCAGTCGCTTCTATGCAAGATGCACGGAAGACGACGTACCTTGAGTGTCTGTTGCATCGTGAGGGCCGCACAATATACGTCCCAAGAGTACGGGTCGAAGCATGTGATGCCATTTTCTGGGCGGAATTGGCTCGGAGGCAAGGTGATAGCATGCTGAGAACCGGGTCCGAGAGGTAGCTGGAGCGAGGATCCGAAATCAATGAGGTAGACCTTTCCTGGCTCTACGCCAGAATAACGTCGGTCGATTTGAGGATCTGCAACGAGGACGTTTCCCGGGCATATATCCTAGCGACGAGTCAGCGACACCGCTCCCAAATAACAACATTGGAGTAGAACTATACCATATGCGTGATCCGTAAGTCATGCATATACTCGATACCCTAGAAATTGAAAGGTCATCCGACCCCATCTACGCAACGGATGCAACCAGACAAACCTCTATGAGCTGTAGAAACATGGACAATGTGTGAGTTACCGATTTCTTCAGCCCTACCAGAGCGGAGAAATCAGACATCGCCGGTGTGATGAGGAGGGGATGTCCGGTTTCAGGAGGTGTCAGTTCTCCCGGGATAGTATGGTTCCGGGTGTCAACTTGGCGCGAAAGCTGTTGGAATATTGCTGCTTCCTCGGTATCGGTGTCCAGTATCTTGATATAGTATAGAGGTTCTTTTAGCATAGATGTGCTGTATACAACACCCTATGAGCGCTATCGTAAGCATGCGTTTGAGAATAGGATGGGGATGCAACTCACGACCTTCCAGGGATCGGTAGGTTCGAGTCCCCGCCGAATCACTTCAGGATGAGACTTGAGTCGTGAGGGGACCTCGAGGACCATGATCTGCCCGTTCTCATCTATCTCGTACCATGGCGGATTGCCTGAAGTCATGGTATATCGTTACTCAGCTTGTAGGAATCTCGCCGGCAGTCAAGTACGCAACAAGACTACGGTCTGTGCTGGTCTGTGAGAAATGCGAGTGTAGACGCTAGCCACAACCACGTGGCGAAAACATGCTGCCGTGTCCCTAGACGCCCCGGCATACTGACGGTAACACCGTCTTTGCGTTGCTTCACGGCAACCACTACCTCCACTCAACCTAACCTTTGCATTGACCCTGGCCGCTCCTTTTCATATCTCAGCACAACTGCTGGAATTGCTGCTTTGAAACGGCCCAACATGCCAGTACTAAACACGGCCGCAGGTACGCAATTACGTCGTCTGATGGGAATGCACCTCGGTCTTGTAGGTCCGCTCTCGTGCGCAGTAAGGTGCTCGCAGCTCCTTGCAATGAGATCACACAACGTAGAACACGCACGAAGTTACGGGTTGGAGACCACTCTACTCAAGATATCGGACCTCTCCCTGCTCGTCATGAACTGTGGCTGCAAGAGCTCAATATTGCCAATTGAAGTGTCGTACGGGCCTACGTACGTCGTCTGATCGAGGGCTTGGGCGATTGAATTGCGGGTGGCAGTCTTGGTTGATCCCCTTGCAAGGCGCTGTGAGGCCGCCCTTTGTGCTGATCCCATAAGGCCAGAGGGCTTTGAGCATTTCTCAGACGGCGTTTCCTCAATGCTTAACTTTCGTACTGATCGCTTACCGAAGTTCAGAGCCCCGCCCTTCCACCAAGCCGGAACCCATAGGAAATGACCTCCTTATATTTCTCCTTACTACATGCATGCTTTGTGCTGTATTTTTGCTATGGCGCCGTGCATCTCAGCTACGGAGCGTTGTCGCACACCAGTTCGTGGAATATACTAAACGTATTGGCGGACTCAGCTGATTCTTCTATCATGCAGACTGGGCACCATACCCAATAACGAGGGTCATATTCGACTGTCGTTGGACGAAGGGCCATCAGCTCGGGAATTCCTAGACGACGACTATGACGACGACAACGAGCGAGTGGGGGAGGACGAGCCGCTTGCGGTCACAGCGGGTCGTTTGCGGAAGGCTGTCGATTCGGCCGATAGTGAACTGCAACAGTCTACACTAGTCTTTGCAGCGGATGCGGACGAACCTCCGCCACCCCCGCCGAAAGCATAAGCTCTGCGTGTTTCCTAGGTGGGCTTGACTTCTCGCTCGGCGCGTGCGTCTGCTGACTTCGCGTAGCCTTCGATGACGGTTTCAGATACCTGTGCTATCTTTGGACGCTCCTGTTTAGTATCCATGTCAATCGTCATTCTCTCCTTCGATCGCTGCTCTACCAAGCCCCGCATGTCCCGAAATGATGAAGCTCGTTAGTACACTCGGCTCGGTTGCCGCCCGGGCCGCCTCAGTGGTGATCATTTCTCGATGTGAACCACAGTCGTGTCGCTGTACTCGATTTTGAAAGCAGACTAGCTGTGGTGCGAATCAGAGTCGTCTACAACCGACATACACCGAATTGGTCCTATGACAGACGGGATGTGCATTTTGTGGCCAAGTGATCAACCCATTTGATGGTAAGTGCTCCCGCTCGGTCTTCCGATACCTCCAAGTCGTCCTGCCCTTCTGTAGTCATTCTTCGCCAATCGTCTGGCCGGCGTACAGCCGCCCCCGCCGACACGCTCGCCGAAGAGCCTTCTGCTTAGCCGCGTGATGCCCGAGCGTTCAGGTGACAAGTCTTCGACTACGGGCCGTCGGAAAGGAACTCACCTTCTCCTTCCTCGCCTTCCTCGACGAACTCCGCAAAGTGCGACAACCTTGAACATGCAGACTTGCCGTGGCCGGCGACGTGAGTCCAGCCACCCCTCGTGCGTACAACTTCGCGTTCCTGAAGGGTCGTCAGGTCTGAGGCTTCTACGCTGCTTCTGTCATCGTTGTGGTCACAAGGCTCGAACCGCAATGGAGTCGTCAAATGAGTGTGTAAGGTTCACGAATGTATAAAAAGGGTGGAGCGAAGTCCACCTTCGTAGTGTCTGCGTCAGTTTGCGACGACTCGTGCTACGCAATGGCTGCTCGATACCGCTGGGTCAGCCTTGCTCTCTTCAGTCTGCTCGCATTCGCGGGCAGCGTTGTCGCCATCGGCCAGCCCACCTGCGTCGCGTTCAAGTCCTCGCACTCCACCTTCCCTGTCGTCCAAAACCGCAAGGCGACGCCCATCCTTCTCTCTCCAGACGAATGGCCTGGTGTCCAGCGCACCGCGTTGGACTTTGCGTCTGACATCGAGCAGGTGACGGGCGTGAAGCCGGCGCTGAAGAACGTCACGTCTCCCCATCCGTCCTACTCGTCGTATGGTTCCAGCGTCATCATCGTCGGCACTCTGGGCAAGTCGTCTCTTATCGACGAGGTCGTCAATCGGACGAAGCTCGATGTGTCCTCTATCCAGGGCAAGTGGGAGGCTTTCTTGACACAGGAGGTTGCGAACCCTCTTCCTGGCATCAAGAGCGCGTATGTCATGATTGGGGCGGACAAGCGGGGTACGATCTACTCGTTGTACGATCACTCTGAACAATTTGGTACGTCCTTCTCCACAATGCGACGATTGCTTCGTCGCTCACTTAGAACTCGCAACGTAGGCGTTTCTCCCTGGTATTGGTACGAAAGCTTCTCAGATAGATCGTATGGCCATTTTTGTTGACGAGTGCATCAGGTGGGCGGATGTTCCCGCGACCAAGCATACAGAGCTGTTTGTCGACTCGTCCGGATGCTCGCACGGCGTCCCGACGGTCAAGTATCGCGCGATCTTCCTCAACGATGAACAACCCTGCCTCCAGAACTGGGCCTTTGGGAAGTTCACCAACGGTACCGGAGCTCCCCTCACAGGCTCGCCCTTCAACCACTTCTTCTACACCAAGCTGTGAGTATGATTCTTGTAATCGCCTTTTGCGAAGTCCTCACTGCACTTCGTGCAGCTTCGAGTTGATCCTCCGTCTGAGAGGCAACTACCTTTGGCCCGGTGTGTGCCTTCCCTTGATAACCTTTCGAAACGCGTTCTGACCGCGAAGTGGACGTGCAGCTATGTGGGCGAGGTACGTTCGATGTCGTCACGTGATCGCGTTTTCTCGTTCTCAGCTCGCGGTCTTCCAGCGGTTTTGGCCTCGACGATCCGCTCAACCAGCCGATGGCAGACTGGTATGGTATTGTTATGGGCACGAGTCATGAAGAGCCCCTCATGCGCTCGACGCCCGTCGAGTGGGACTTGTTGGGCACCGGCCCTTGGGATTACTCGGTCAACGCGCAGAACATATACAACTATTGGGTCGAAGGCGCTGAGCGCTCGAAGAACTATGAGAACATGATCACGATTGGTATGCGTGGAGCTGGTGAGTAGACTGAAGTCTAATGTGTAGATGAGGCGCTGACTATGGACTTGTAGGTGATTGTAAGTGGTTGGTGAGACCTTGGTGCTGGTATGTCGCTGACAAGTGTTTGCTATAGTGCCTCTCCCGGCTGGAGAGGGCATTCCGCTTCTAGAAAAGGCTATCAAGGATCAGCGCGGAATCTTGATGAGCGTATTCAACGTGACAGATGTTACGACCATCCCCCAGGTGTGGACGCTCTGTACGTCCACTGGCTCCGCCCTCACACTGCCGCGTTGTACTCAACGCGGGTTGCGACAGACAAGGAGGTCCAAGGGTATTACGATGATGGCATGCAAGTCCCGGACGATGTTACGTTATTGTGGTCTGATGACAAGTGAGTACACTCTCCGCGCTAGCAGTGTAGATGCACTGACATCCGTGCAGCTGGGGTAACATTCGCCGCTACCCGTTGGTGAGCGAGCGCAACCGGACGGGAGGCGCCGGTGTCTATTACCACGTACGTCCCTCATTTCCTAGCTGCATTCGAAATATAGCATACTGAACTTTCTTTAGGTGGACTACGTAGGCCAGCCTAGAGACTACAAGTGGATCACCGTGAGTGACATTGAAGCTACTGTGCAAACTTCACATTTTGAAGGTTCTGAATTCATCATCAGAGTAGCCAAATTGAGAAGGTGCTATCTCATCATCTGCGAGCGAAAGAGGCCTCCATAACTAATTCCTTGTCATCAGACATTCGAACAAATGTCTGCTGCGGTCGCTCGCGACGCAACGCGAATCTGGGTGCTCAACGTCGGAGACCTCAAGCCGTACGAGATGCACTCGGAGTTCTTCCTCACATACGCCTGGGACGCGGACCGCTGGACGCCCACGAACATCGGTAGCTTCGTGCACAGCTGGGCGAAGCGCGAATTCGATCTGGACGATTCGGACGCTGCTGAGGTTGCCGGGATCATCCACAATCTCACGCGCCACAACGCGAGGCGCAAGCCAGAGCTGATGAACTCGACTATATACAGCTTGACGAACTACCGCGAGTGCGCTCTCTTGTCTTTGTGTTGTATGTTCTGGGCGCGCGACTGATGATCGGGCAAACGTCAATTATAGGGCGGAGAACGTGCTCGCCGAGCTGCAGAGCTTGAACGTCTCGTCGACGCGCATCTACAACAAGCTCCCGTCGCACATCCAGCCGGCGTTCTTCCAGCTCGTCTACCACCCCGTTCATGCGTCGCTCATTCTGACCCACATGTACATCGCGGCCGGCCTGAACAACTTGCATGCGTGGCAGGGACGTGTCAGCGCTAATGACTACTTGGCGCAAGTGGAGGACTTATTTGAGCAGGATTACGCGCTCGAACTGGACTACCATGGCATTCTTGACGGTAAGTGGCAATCGGATCCTCTCTGATGCATGGCACTCATGATCTGTGAACAGGAAAATGGTACAGCTCGAGATGTGCCTCAGTGTAGGAAGTAATGCTGACGATTCGACAGGAACCATATGATGGACCAGACGCACGTCACGTATTTCCCGGACTATTGGCAGGAACCTCAAGTGAACTCGTGAGTGTCCATATGATGCTTTGAGGCAGTGTCCAGCAGCCTGTCTAACCAAAGCCCGTTCAGGATGCCATATGTCACGAAAGTGCAATCCAAGAAGATGCCTCGGAACGGCGCCATGCGGATCATACCCGAGGGCACCCAGGGTGCTTGGTAAGATGTCCCCAACCACACTGCATGCTACTCAGACAGCTTACAATACGCGCAGGCCTGGTGACAACATCCATAACTGTCCGGCAGGATATGGCTGCTCCGATCCTACAATGACCATAGACCCGTACGTGCCCGCAGGCAACCGCTATGTCGACGTCGCACTCGGTGGCATCCACGGGTTCGACTTCAAGGTAACGAGCAACGTCTCCTGGGTGAAGATCTCGCCCTCTTCTGGCTCGCTCTCGACGGACCATCCCGACCAGCGTGTGTTCCTCGATGTCGACTGGGACAAGGTGAATGGTGTGGAAGCAGCGCACCTCATCTTCAATGCGACCGCTCCGACCCAGTTCCAAGAATGGCGCTCGGTCGTCCCCCCTGGCTACCCGTCTCCGACTGTGGTGGTATCCGTGACGCTCATTGCGAACCACACGGTCGTGCCGAGCGATTTCAAAGGTGAGCGTCACGGCCTTCCCTTCAACACACGTCGCTTACGCTGCTACAGGTTTCGTCGAGGGTGATGGCACGGTATCGATTGAAGCGGCTCATGCGGCTCGGAACACGACTGTGAAGGGTCTCACTTGGACGGAGCTGCCGGGTCTTGGGCGGACGCTCTCTGGCGTGACGCCTTGGCCCCGCGGCGGCGATGAGCTGAACTTCACCGCCGGCACTGGTCCCAGCATGTGCGTCTTCTATTCGGGACGCCTAACGCACCGACGTTGAGGATGAACTGTGCTGACACGACGACGATAGCGAATACGACTTCTACTTGTTCAACACCGTCGCGCGAGGCGGCAACGTTACGGTTACGACGCTTGTGTCGCCGGCATTGAACGGCCTCGGCGACGACCGTCCGCTCGGTATAGCGCTGCAGGTTGACGACGGGGAGGCGCAGACGAAGTATTTCGTGCCGTCGGCGACTGCGGGCAACCTGCCCGAAGGCTGGGATGGAATGGACGGGTGGGTGTCGAACAGCATTATCGAGCTGCCCATGGTGTTCCAAGTGCAACCCGGGGCGCATACTCTGAAGGTACGTGCAGCGATAGAACGGGAATGAAGCGGCGCCTCATGTCGGTTCCCTCTCTTCAGGTCTGGATGATTGAACCTACGGTCGTCGTCCAGAAGATCATCATCGGTGCGTCTTGACTTCTAGTCTCCGTCCACGCCACATCGTGTACTGAGGAAGTGAATGGGCGCAGACACGGGCGGTGTATTGCCGAGCTACCTCGGCCCCCCAGAAAGCATCAGAGTGTAGTCACCGTCTATCGGTCGATGTCTACGTACGAGCGGACCCAGCGAGAACGGGCCCCAGATGACACGTTGTTCTGTGAAATGTAGATACTGTAGTACTTCCGAGTTTCGGTCGCTTTCACCATTCAGTCTCGAGGGCCCTTGCTGACAATGAAGTACGGCTGAGAAAGGCGTGCATCAGCGAGTGTGCGTGCATCATGTTATGGGCGCTCCGTGATAGGCCTACCCCGCACGGCGAGAGTTAGACGCCAAGATCCGCCGACGGTCGCATAGGCGGAGCCCATATCGGGAAGCTGTGGCGGGTCCTTCTCACATTCTACCCCGCCTGACCACGCTCTCCTTCTTGTCTCTTACCACCATCTGCACCCCCTTTCACTCCCCCGCTCTTCGCACACGACCCTCAGACAACCTATACCACGCAACATTATGGCACCCTCTGCAATGACTCAAGCTTCCGCCAACGTCGCTTCCAATGACGCGACAAAGTACGCTGCCAAAGCGGGCGGCAAGGGCCTCGGAAATGGGCGCGCTCCCGCGCACATCTCCTCTGCGGAGGTCATCAGGCTTGAGCACGAATATGGCGCACACAAGTGAGTCACTTCCGCTTTTCCAAACCCCGCACGCCTTGGGGCACGAATTTCTCTCCAGTGTGGCATCTACGCAGCGACGATATGACTCGGTTCACCGAATAGACGCGGCGTTAACCTTTGAACGGAGGCGCAGAATGGCATCCCCGGATCCTCCATAGATTAGAATTTCATCATTGGTGTTCTGCGGCTCCCATCTCTGTTACTTACCGATGTCTACTCACACATTATATTGCTCGTGGTCCCCTTCCGTCTGACAGCCATGCCGTATGTCTCCCAGCACGGAAGCTGTGAAAGCATATAGAGACACAACTAGTTCGCCGTTCCTATAACCTGTTTGTGGCGTCAATTGCATGCTCACATCACATATCCGGCGCAGCTATCACCCTCTTCCCGTCGTCTTTGAATCGGCGAAGGGCGCCAAGTGAGTAGTATTCGCCGCTAGGATCGGTCACTCTCTCACATCTGTCCAGAGTCTGGGATCCGGAAGGGAAAGAATATATTGATATGCTTTCCGCTTACTCGTGAGTATCTTCCGGCCACGTTTTCCAATTCTTCCCTGACTAACTGTTGTTGGTAGTGCCGTCAACCAGGTGTGATGCATTGTTGCCTGGGCCTTTCCCTCTGTATTGTTTGCTGACCACGCTGGGCGTAGGGTCATTGTCATCCCAAGATCGTCGGTACTCTGATTGAGCAGGCACAGAAGCTCACGCTGTCTTCTCGCGCGTTCTACAACTCGGTTTTCGGTCGCTTCGCACAGAAGATCACAGAGATGTTCGGCTACGACATGGTGTTGCCCATGAACACAGGCGCGGAAGCGGTGGAAACCGCCCTGAAGCTGGCCCGCAAGTGGGCATACGAGAAGAAGGGTGTTACCGACGGCCAGGCGATTATTTTCAGCGCGGCGGGCAACTTCCATGGGAGAACCCTTGGCGTCATCAGGTGGGGACGCAGATCCTATCTACGAAGCTTCGTGCACGGCTAATCAACCTTTTGCGTTGTCGTGGTACTCGCCCTCATTCGATGCATTGTGCCGTTTCCCTGTTATCCCGTCGCGGCGGCTTTTCGCCCATACGCCCATACCCGCGCGGCATATAGTATGAGCACTGATCCGGAAAGCCGCGGAGGCTTTGGACCTTACCTTCGTGCCGTTGGTCCGGAATACGAGGATAATGGCGTGGTGAAGACGATCCGGTACGGGGAGATCTCGGATCTGGCGCGTGCTTTGGAGTTGCATGGGAAGAACACGGCAGCTTTCCTGGTAGAGCCCATTCAGGGTGAAGCTGGGTAATCATTCCTTCGAATCTACTTCGATCCGATCATGCTCTAAACGGCCATTACAGTATCGTTGTGCCTCCAGAGGGCTACCTCGCGCAGGCACGCGACTTGTGCAAGAAGCACAACGTGCTCTTCATTTGCGACGAGATTCAGACGGTGAGTGCCTCTGTGCTCTTGCATGTCATCATAGGAAGCTGAGTGCAGTTCCTCAGGGCCTCTGCCGAACAGGCAAGATGCTCTGCTGCGAGCACGACAACGTCCGTCCAGACGTCATCCTGCTTGGTAAGGCGTTGTCGGGTGGAGGTAAGTCAATAGTCAAGAGGCTCCGAAATTCAGTGATGGAGCTCTTGATCATCCCTAGTCTACCCCGTTTCTGCTGTCTTGGCGGATCGCGATGTGATGCTCTGCATTCGCCCCGGAGAGCACGGTAGTACATACGGCGGGTGCGTTGCATGTCCTCTCACTCATCGGCGATGACCTAATTGTCGATGTAGCAACCCGCTTGGGTGCGCAGTCGCTATGACTGCCCTCGACGTGCTTGTGGAGGAGAACTTGTCTCAGCGGGCCGAGGTCCTAGGCGAGAAGTTCCGTTCGGCCATCCGCGCGTTCAAGTCGCCGCTCGTGAAGGAAGTCCGTGGTCGCGGGCTCCTGAACGCCGTTGTCATCGACGAGCAGAACAGCGCCAAGGGCAGGACGGCATGGCAGCTCTGCCTGTTACTGAAGAGCAGGGGCGTGCTCGCCAAGCCGACACATGTCAACATGTACGTCCTACCATGCGCACGGTCTAGGCCTGCGATTTACCTTTTTGTGCAGCATCCGATTCGCCCCTCCGCTGGTCATATCGGAGGAAGACCTCACGAAGGCGGTGGACATCATCAAGGCGTCATTGGAGGACCTGGACAAGGTGAGTCGCCGTCCTAGGACTATTGCGGTAACATCCCTGGTTAATTACCGGCGGCCCAGCTCGATGACATCCCTGGCGAAGTCGAGAGCGAGAAGGGTCATAAGGATACGATCACCAACTGAGGGGGCAGCAGCAATGCCGCGCGTTTGACACACGGACACTCCCCGCCCTATGGCGGTCTGACATCCTGTAGCTCTAGCATCATTAGTCCTGGACATGAATGCTATGTACAATAGTACGGGCTGTAATGAAGCCTGGCTCCGACCTGGAACACATACTCTCTGCGACATCAGCCTCATGCGAGATCGACGGCGGGGCATGGAGCGTCAAGCTCAACGTGCTGCTCAACGTTGCACGGCCTACGAATGCAGAATGCACAGTCTGGGTAAGTCCGTCTTCGAACGCCGGAGCCTTCGCCTCGATCAGATCCATGTCTGAGTTGAACAGCAGCGAGGGAGCTGCCTGCCCACGTCTACGCCCACGCCCGATGCGCTTTGCAGCGGTCTGATCGCCCGTCGGACAGAGATGGCGCGAAGCGCACCCACCACGCACACAAGCATTACCACATACTTACATCTCGGCACAAGGAGGGGTGGAGCGACAACCCCTGGAAACGCAGACCATACCGATTCCGGTCCTAGAAACGGACAGCAACTATAGATTGCGTACGGCCGGGCGGCGCCCGATTGGATGGACTGGGCACGGCGCACATCCAGAGTCCAGAACCGAGAGAACTGAGGACGCTCAGAACGCCACAAGGCGTGCGCGTGCGCGATGTGCGTGTATGCCCGGCCGATAGCGAAGAACGCGCGTGGTGGCTGGCGGAAGGCCCTCCTCGAGGCGGCGAAGGATCTTCCTCGGGCTTGGGCAGGACGGATATGATTGCACTGTGCAGGGACGGTCTGACAGGAGAGAGCCCGCGAGCCCTCGTCCCAGGCCTCCTGCTCGCGCTCCACATTCACGGTGTCGAATCGCGAGCTGGTTGGCTGGCTGCTGGCTGGCGTACGTGTCAGGCTCAAGGCTGAGGTCTCAGGCCTCAGGATCCAAGGCCCAAGGCGAGCGCGGCCGAGGGACCTACTGTTCGACGCAGGAGGTTCGTCGCCGCATTAAAGCCGCTCGCCGCACGGGAGGGCCCGTCCTATCCGAGACATCCGACCTGGAGACGGACGGGGATGACTGTATGACTGTAGGGTCTGTATGGTGGCGCAGACCGCAGTCTGAGCTGGGCCCCGTCTGCTTCCTCTCTCGTGCGTCTCCGAGAAACGGGATGAGGGATGAGGGCTGCAACGTGGGTCGGCAGTGAGTCATTGGATGTGAGAGGGAAGGGTACGTGCGGCGGTAGCTCGCTTGGGCCTCATCGCAGGGTCGGGCGATGAGTGACGCTAGAAGTTTAATCACGCCCGGGCTCGGGTGTGGCGGTGGGGGGCCGAGCGGGTGCCAGTCACTCGTTGGCAATACAACTGTGCGCAAATGAAGGAGCGAGGGGATCAGCAACGAGTTTTATACCGACGCTGGGCACCGGGGATGAGTCTCGCCCGATGTCATGAACAGTCTTGGGGTACTGACGGCCGTACGGCATGTAGGATAACGAGGGGCGTCAGTGTCAACTGTCGTCCGACTCGGTACCTACGTACCCGTTCGAGGCATCACGTCGTATCGCGTTCTATCCGCTCGCGCTGGTGCGGAAATCGTCGGGAAGGGTGGGGCGGTGGTGGTCAAACGAACCTTGCATTATCGATGGACTCCCTGGCAGACTGGAATGCCGTCAAGGCGGGTCACAATACGGCGTTCAGTACAAAGAATCGAAGAAGCGGAAGTAGCGTCGTGAGATCTGTGTTTCGAATATTGAGCGGGATTACGTGTTCTATATCGACCTTCAAATCCGTGATGAGCGGGTCGCGAGAGCTGGTAGTGGCGAGAGGTACGAGAAAAGGGAGAAGACTCCCACTCTCAGGGCATACAGCGCGAGTTTGAGCGAGGGAATGGCCGTGTAATCACAACTTTGTTAAAGCTATGACAGAGTTGCCTGTTTAGGACAGGGAGTAAGTAAGTGTTGTATACTGATGCCACGTGGGCTTAGGCGCAGTGGTTTTGGCGGCGCAGACGCGCGTGGTACGGATGATCCACGCCGCCACATGCAAGATGGCCATCGTCGTGCAGCTCGTCCGCGAGGACACACGTACACTACTCGCACCGCTCGGCAGGGACTCGTTCATGACTTGCTTCTGCGTCTGAGGTGCGATTGCCTTCGAGATCGACGCGCTGCACGGCGACTTGCAAGGTCACAGTCTCTCGCTGCACGCCTCGAGCTTGAGTTTCCGTACTCCCAGCTTCTCGTACTAACCAAGTTCTGATGGATCTTCCGACTTCCTGCTCTTTGGTGCCGTCGAATCCTTGCGATTTCCTTACGAGGCGGCGGGAAGCACCCTGCAGCAACGAGTTAGGCAACCACCATCGCGAGCAGCGCTCTAGATAGGCAGGAGAACTCCCCTACGCGTTCTCATATCACGAAGCCTAGAGCGTGCTGGACCCACCTGTCTGCGAGCGCAGTGCAGCCCATCAAGCACCGAATAATTCCGGGGCGCGTTCTGTTTACGCAGCTAGCATTCATCGACGGTCTCCAATGGCACGGCGCACAAGCTAACTTTTCCAAGAAGCAGCGCAGAGGGGGAGAATGAGGGGGGATGGGGGCGCTCTGATTAAAATTGGTGCGCGGGGCGCGGAGCCTAGTGCTGCTTGGTGCAGCCCACGCCTCTCAGCGACGCGTCGATTCACGAAACGAACACCCTCCCGGAAATGAATTTGCTCGTGAGCAGGATTGCTGAGAGGTACTCGGTTTGGGTTAGCAGCTTGTCTTCGACTTGCCGAGCCGTTACCCTCGAATTCGTGTCCGAGTAGGGATGTTCGTTCTATTGACCGCTTCTCGTCCGAATCCGCCTGGCCTCCTCACCGGTTTCCGCAGCGCGCGCGCACGCAACCGCCCGGGATCGACCTCGCGTTCTGCGTGACCTCTGTAAGGAGAGGCTCCTGGGGGCTGATTCGCCCAAACCTGATGCAAGTTCGCCGACAGAGTTGCTGGCGCCGGAATGGTCATCCTGGCTCGTGTCCGCTGCATATAAAGTTCCCGCTCGAAGGGTCGAATTGATCTCCCCACCCCGCACACAACCATTGTTCTCCTCTCACTCTCCCTCCCTCGCTAGCCTGCACATCTTGCCAGCCCGAGATCGTTGTCCAGCATGAACTCGACCCAGGTGCGCGCCAAAAATTTACTCAGCACCGGGCAAGGCTGACGTCGATCCCGCCGCCACTGTGCAGGCTATGAGCGGCAACCATTCCGACAGTGAGCGCGGAGACCAGGGCGCAGCTGGCAAGCAGAAGGTGCCTCGGCGGACGCCCATGGCATGCCAGTTCTGCAGAGGTACGACGATCTAGTGCATGTGCTAGATCGCGCACGCCAATCTGACCGCCGCCACTCCCTTTTCTGCTTCCTTTCTTTTCCTTCCCGTTACCCTCAGGGCGGAAGCTGAAATGCGACGGCCGCACGACGTGCGCCAACTGCCAGAGGCGTGGGATTGCGTGCATCTACATGCCAGTGTAAGTGGCTGATGCGTCATAGAAAGTACGACGGCTGGCTGACCGACCATTCGCTTGCAGCTCTGCCCAGAAGCAGTAGCTATCATCACTCTCATCATCCCACGTCCCCCCTCGCCGCCGAGCCAAGGATTCTCCCGGATTGTTTTCTTGGGCTGTATATTGTCGCCGTCTCTGTACACTTCCTTTCTTCTTCTCGTTGCCCTTTGATCGCGTCCTCCTTCTCCTGTATCGTCACCCTTGCCCTGGATTCGTTCCGTACATAGGCCTGGCTAGTAATGATCGGATGGTATATTCTATAGTTGTGACGTCTAGTGAGCACGTAATTGACCCGGCCAGGGACGAGCGGGGGTGCGAGAAGAGAGGGATGACGCACCGCACCGCAGCGGGTGAGTTTATTCGGCCGTGGGCGCAATCTGCGATCAAGACGGCAGTGCGAAAGGACCGCAGGCGAGGGGACAAGGGCTGTCGAGCGTGCAGGCGCGAGCTCCTATCG
The DNA here is from genome assembly GCA_029747595.1 of Trametes cubensis. Classification (NCBI taxonomy): domain Eukaryota; kingdom Fungi; phylum Basidiomycota; class Agaricomycetes; order Polyporales; family Polyporaceae; genus Trametes; species Trametes cubensis. The sequence continues at coordinate 64,007 of JAPEVG010000175.1, forward strand.
ATGTGCATTCAAAATTCCATCTTCTTTGGCGTGGGCCAAGCGCTGGGTCGCCCGCTCCGGTATTCGCGCGATTCTTATCGGACCCAGGGCTTCGGACATGCCTGTGGAATAGAATGTCGATGATGGCTGATGATGTCGATGGACGCGTCCACCGCCAAGATCTGCACCGGAGCATCTCTTCGGCTCCCCCGCGGCGTCTCGCCGTCTGTAAAGGCGTATACAACAGTGTAANCACCTCTTTCCATCCATCGTCCTCCAAGTCCGCCATCGCACGCACCGTTGGCGAATCTGGCCATCACCATTCCCCTCGGCCGCCACACCACTCACCGCTCTCCAGCTGCCCGTACCAGTATGCGTCCCCTGCACCATGCACCAGTCAATTGAGCAAAGCCTAACGCCACATTAAGCCTGCGGACGCGCACTTACAGTACGGGGTACGCATCTCGGAAGCCTTGAGTGCTCGATATTAAGCCTTCTCTCGCCCGGATAGACTCGTCAAACGCCTTTTTGAGCCGACACCATGGCGGAGGAGGCGTCCACGACGCATGTGCCCCCCGGGAATTGCGTACTGCATCCACACGCAGCCGGGCCGCCAGTCACCGTAGACGCTTGGCGTGGAGGCTACGCTACCTGAAATGCTCGTGAAGTGTCTTTCAAGCTGCCCTCTCGTTGCTTGCTGCCGTTTGAGCTGACCTAAATTTCTAGGCTATCAGCGCCCGCACGACCCGATTACATAGTGCGGGCACTCACCTCGACGCCATACGTGAGCCCTGCCGTCAACCGCTACCGTCAGAAAAAGTGCTGACGAATTATTGTGTGGCTGGGCCCGAAATGAACGACTCGTTGCCTATAATAATAAACCACCGCCATCCTCCGTAGCCGGCCCTTAGGTGAGTGGTGCCCCGACGTGCCAAAGTACCTCTAATGCAAGGTTAGCTGACGAAGCGTGAGCCGAACACCTCCAGACATCGGCCACATCCCGTCAGCAGTGCGCACTCAGCACTCTGCACGACGGACAGGCCACGGCCGGGGAAGGAAATTTTTGGCCGCGTTGAGACAGTACGTGCCGTAACCCGCGGCGTCCTGCGCTGTCGTAGGGACTGTATTGGAGAGCCCATCGCCCCTATCCTCCTGCCACGAGGCGGGCGAGGGGGCCAGTCAGCAGGATCGGAAGGCGTTCCGCGGGCGTGCAAGAACCCACTCTCGCAGACGGCCGCGGCCGCAGATAACCCCTCGGCGAGCGAGCAGCGTATCGGCGACCCATCCTGCCAGGCAGTCGCTCGTTGCTAGTAGGACACTCGTCCGCCGACCCACCTTCCTTCCCCCCACTGCTGGACCAAAGCGGGCTAGCGGGACTGCTCGACTCGCGCTTTGCGGCACGGCTACTCGGACGTCATTCCCCCGTTCTCGTCACCGAAGACGCGTCCGCGCTAAGGTTATCCAGGGCTGGGTGGCCGGGTGGGTGAAGAGCAAGAACCCGTGGCTCGCGAGACGCCAGTCTCGTATCCTGCAGGCGTGCGACCAGGGGCACCTTCGTCGGCTTGAGAGACACGAGGCTCGCTGGATCACGGCGCAGCCTGAGCTTGAGGGCGGGCGCGGCAATCCGGACTTCTCGCCCCTCCAGCCTACAGGCCCACCGGACGATCACGATCTTGACTGAACGTTCGCGGTCGCCGTCGGCAGGGACACGTCGACCTTCGCCCGTCGAGCACCCGCTCTCGACCGTCCGAACCCTCGCCTTCGTGCGTCGCCACGCCGTCCGCTGACACATCTGCCTCAGCGCGGTCGTTTGGGCAGAGGCCAGGAGCTCCATCGGCGCGTAAGCGAGCAAAACTCAATCGCGTTATCATTCCCCCATGCGGCGGACGCACCTCGGAGTGGGGCCCCTCTAGGCTCTGTGCGCACTGCGCAGGGTCCAGCGGACGAGCGATGGACGGCGTGACGGGTGACCCGTGAGGGTCCGCTGCTCAGAAAGAGAACTGCCGAACAGCAGCGGCAGAACAGACTGCTCTGGGCAGTGCATGCCGTGCTCGTAACGGCGGTCAGGTTACAGCGACGAGGGGACGGGTCTTGGCTCCCTGTTCAGGAAGCCTCCCACCTTCTCCCGTCTAGGAGGCGGCACGCACAAGGGGAGCGTATGCAAGGTGCCTGCAGCAGCATAGTAGTAGTACCAACTATGACTGCGCGCCGCTGCCGCTGCTACGCTGCTATTACGTCCGCTGTACGAGCGACGGGTGCGTTTCCCAATGTTCGAGCGTTCGAGAGTGCAGAGTGAGTACAGTAGTACAGGCGCGTGTGCGTGCGGGAGTGTATGTTCTGAGGCGCGATGCAATGCAATGTGCAATGAGTGTGAGGCGTGACGCGTGCGAGGTAAGGAGGGAGATCGCACAGTGCATTCCATAAGTAAAGGTATAGGCAAGCCGATCCGTCCGTCCACCCAATCATCCAGTCCGTCCGCATGCCGATCCCCCGAAAGTGAGTGTATGACGTTCCAGCAGCGAGGCCCGCTAAACGGTATGAGAGTTCTCGTTCCAGGCAAGATGCCAGCCCAGGCCACCAGCAGCGCACTGCGACACGACAGCGAGACTGGAAGGCGCACCGGTGCCAACGCAGCCCTGCATCGCAAGACTCATCTCTCCTCCGTCCCCNGTCCCCGTGCTCGTCCCCGTGCCGGTACCGGTGCCTTCCGTCCGTACGCTGATTGCAGTGTGGTAGGAACCGGTGCTCCTCGTTCCCCAAAGCGACGCGCCGTTCTGGCTCGTCGTGGGGCTCGGCGTGAGCTCGCCCATCTCGCTCACCACCCCGTTGAGAGGCGCATCGAGCGAGAGCGAGAGCGACACGGCCGCGTCGAGGCTGTTGGCGCGGCTCCCGCTCCGGCTGGGCGGCGCATCGCCGTTGCTGAGCGTGTTGGAGCGCGTCGACGGGCGCGACGCGGCGCCCTGCATGCTCGCAAGGCTCATSACCTCGTGCGAGCCGAGCGACTCAATCGTGGGCATGCGGTGGATCGTCCGGCCGACTGCGACGACTCGCGCCGCGGCGTCATCTCGGTCATTCCCCGAGTAGTACCCGGAGCTGTAGCGGTCGGCCTGCGCGTACGCCACCGCCTCGTCCGTCTCGCGCGACACCTGCTCGACGAGGGCCCTGAACTGGGCCGCGAACGTGTTCAGGTCAGAGTCGGGTACCGGGTCCCAAGCGTTGGCGCCCGCTCCGCCGCTGCCACTTGGACTTCCGCTACCTCCACGCGAAGGGCTGCCAAGGGGGACGGACGAGTACGCGCTAGGATCGCGGTGCAAAGGTCTGCCATAGCGGTCGTCCAAGTCRTGCCCGGAGAGATCATCCTCCGAGGACGACGGCGACGTCTCGCGCAAGGCCTCTTGGCGAGCGGTGGACTTGAGCGCGTTGGCGGACACAGCGCGGCGGATGACCTTGGACCCTGAGGGCGAAATGTCTTGGGCCATGATCCGCGACCGGGAGCTACGCAGCGTGCGCGGCTCGCTGTCGCTCAAGCTCACCGCGCGCTCGCGCATAGGTGACGGGTAGCCACTGCTGCTCCCGGCGCCATCGGTAGACGCAGAGACGGGTGCAGTGGTGCTCGACGCGGTCGTCATCGCCCGGAAGCTGCGCGAGGACGTCGACGTGCCCGTGCGGACGGATGCGGACGGGAACGAGGCGGCAGAGTGCCGGAAGATGGAGTTGTGCCTGCGGCGCGACGGTTGTCGTGTGATCAGATACTTGTAGGACACGGCGTGGTATGCGATCTGCGAACGGACGAGCTTTGGAGTCAGCAAGCGTAAGTGACGTGCAGGTGAGGATACGACATACGATGACGCTGACGGTGAGGATCAGGCGGACGAGCGCACCAGCGAGCCAAGTGCCCCACGCAGGTGAAGATTGACATTGGCCGCCGAGGCCTGACCACACGACGTCAATGTCCCAATGGCATCTGCCATGGAGGCTGTTGAGCGGGTCGGACGGGTTCTTCCAAACAAAGACAAGCACAAAGTTGGCGACAGCAGGAGCGAGCACAAAGAACGACGATGAATAATTTAGGAAGTCTTGCAAGAGAACGTGAGTGGACCGGGGCCGGTGGTACCACCCCAGATGTGGAGCAGAGGCGGCGATGATGATAGACACAAGTATACAAGCTACGCAGAGAGCGGAGCAGGAGCCAAGCACGATCGCGACGATTTGGCGGTCACGGTATTGGTGCTGCATCGCGCCCACGTAGTAGCGCACGGTGTTGTACACTGCCCAGCCGCCTTGATTCGCGGGCCGCCGGGAGTGGAACCAGATGAGATGCGGCTGCAATCTGACGCAAATCTCGAGGACTCACAGATGAACACCAACAAAACCCGTCCCGTCCATCGCAGCCTCTTCAATCGCCGCCTGATAGCTTTCTCCCATATGTTCCGCCTTTCTCTCGGCGTGACAGGATCTCCTTGAAGTGTCAAGCCCCTGGTACTCGTGGGAGGAGGGCTGCTAGGATGTGTAGGCTGACGAGCGAGCAGGTCGAGGTAGACGGAAGACTCCGAACCGCCAGGTTGAATGAGTGGCTCGGTCGGATGGGAGTGCTCCGAGGTCGATGTCTGCAGTGTTACAGACGAGACTGACGAGAGCTGGCGGGTGTGTGGCCCACGGCGGTGATGGTGCGGTGGACTGGCGTGGGCACGGTGTGCGAGCGAGGCCGGTGGAGGCGGCTCGGTGGTGAAGATGGCATTGTGCAGGAAGACGGCAGCCGCCATCTAATCGCAGCGACGGCAGATACAGACGACGTGCTGGCCAGAGGCCGTGTCGGTGGGCCCAAGGCTATCGGGCGATACCAATGGCGAGGACAAGGAGTAGTCGGTGTGTGTGCGCAGCAGCCAAGGCTTGGGTGCCCAGCGGAGGATGCGGCGTTATGGTCTGCAGCACTTGAGAGAGAGCGCGGCTCGACTCTCGGCGTGGGTATGCCTAAAGTTAAACTGTCAGTTAGGCGTCCGTGGTTACCCGCGTGTGTGGCAACGCACGGGGCCCAGCGCAGCATCGCGGAAGACGGGCAACTCACGAGAGGGTATGTACACTGGCAGACGCAGCGAGGTCGTCGTCGAGGTGGTTGAACTCAAAGGCTCACTCAGCGCTGCCGTCGACGCGTCCGAGCTCTGGACCCTGGCGGTGGCGGGTGTTGTGTTGTTCGACACGGCCCACAAGCGACCATGCCATATCCGGTCTGATGGCGGCGTAGGCGACGCCTCTCAGGAGCGCATATATGGCAATTCTAGCGCAGGCATCAGATGTTACAAGCCTATAAGCAGGGGGTTCATTCAGAAGCAACGGAGGCCGGCGGAAGGAGAGAGCAGCACAGCGGAGGTGGAGGGAGAGGTGGTGGTGGTGGTCGAGGACGAGAGGAGTTTGCGGGGCAGTTGTGGCGAGCGTCGTAGTCTTCACGCTGCGTGGGCTCACTAGCACCACAAAAATGTTTCGCGCGCGCAGGACCAGAATATCATACCAATCCGATGTTTATCATATGCAAATCCCCCTCACGCGCAGTCCTGATCGCTCTCCAATCTGAAAAAGCCCCAACTCTAAACGCTACGCGAGATCTGGTGTCCGTCCTCGCCCGATTCACCTGCTCAAAGGATATCTCTTGTGTGTCCCCTTCGCTCGCGCGTGGAGGGCCTGCTTGTCTGAGATTGGTAAAAAGGGCACGGCAGTTCTATCCAAGCCAGAGGTACAAATGGTGCCGACGTGGGTACTCGTGGGGAAATATTGCAACGCATAGATACACGGATATACAGCAGCCCGTCCGCCATAAACAACAGCAAGAAGGAAACACAGATGAACGATAGATCGAAGCAAGCAAGCATTTGGACGACGTCGCCATACATGTTGCACATGTGAGCCCAGAAAGCCACTGAACGGAGGAGAGCAGATCAAGAATGGCTGGAGAGACATCGCTACGAAAGCGCGCCCCACAAACCCAGCCCCGTAAAGAACCCGCCTAACCCAACAAGCAGCCCGACATACGCCGTCGTATGCACCCCGATCCGCGGGAGGACTGGCGGCGAGTGCAGCACCGACAAGCACACGTGCACGAGCACCACGAGCGGGAACGCGAGCACGAGCGCGCGACTCGAGTACATCCCCGGCGGGCCCGGGGGCTCGTACTCGGGCGGGAAGGAGAGCGGCGAGCGGAGGTACGCCCACGCGAGGATGAGCGTGTACCCGAGCGAGAAGAGGAAGGAGTCGATGCGCTGCAGACACGGGACGAAGACGGGGATGTACTGTGAGCAGTGAATGCGGACGTTAGCGAAGGCGGATGATATTATGAAGGGAGATCGGCCTTACGATGACGGGCATCCCATACACCTCTTCGAGCTCCTCCCGTTCTTGCAGGTGGATGAGCTGCTCCACGTCCTGGTCGACTGCCATCCTCACCGCGTCCTCCACGCTGATCGGCTCTCTCCTCTGCGCTCTCCGCCCAGGCTTCGCATTCGCAGCGGCGCCGTTCGCGCCCCCATTCGCTTGCTGCGCCTCCGCCGCGCTCTCTCCGCCTCCAGGRGCCTGYTCRCTCCTCGGACTCAGCGGCATATACTCYCTACTCCCATTCGCGCTCGTAGACGCGCTCCCTCCAGCTCTCGACGCCTCCAATATCGCCCGGACACGCTCCACAGGCACCATCACGCTCCGGTAGAGCGCGAGCTGGCCGTACCCCNTGCGCGACGCTCGTCGCCGCCTCCGCCACGGCCCACCCCGAGCGCAAGCCACCACGCCGTCGAGAACGCGCCGTCACGCCACGTCGGGAGCGGGTACGCCATCTCGTGCCGCACGCGCAGGAGCGCGAGCGCGGCGAGGCGCAGCGACTGGCTGAGGAGCACGTACGCGAGGTTGAACGCGAGCGTG